>JAQQZY010000013.1:12859534-12870845 GCA_030068375.1 Ostorhinchus rueppellii | reverse complement strand
GATAGATAGATAGATAGATAGATAGATAGATAGATAGATAGATAGATAGATAGATAGATAGATAGATAGATAAAACTGTAAGGTGCAAAAATAAACTGCAATGTTCAATATGATGAAGGTGCAAAATGACATTTAAGCGCACACTGAACCACTTCATCTTTCGCAAGGTCGATGAGACTGATGAGAAATCAATGCTGGCATCAGCTGCAATGCTAGCAGCATTGCACGTGGTTTACAAAAGGAAAGGAAAAACAAAACATACATTATTTACAATGAAGGAGCTGGACTCGGTGAACCACGGTGATTTTAACTTGGGCAGAAATCGCATCCAACAGCCACACTCTTGGCTTACGTTAATCCACTCAGTGCAGGAAGGCAAGTGTGGATAAATGCACTTCATCAACTAGTGAGGGACCAGTTGCTCTTGCCCAAGTCACAACCGCCACTACCTGACGCCATGCAAAAATCGACACAGTCTTGCTGGCAGCATGAAGCCAAGGGCACGAAGCAACAGGGGGACATTATTTCCAGACAGCTATTGTTCTCACTCACACAGAGAGGCCGGTGCAGGTGGGGAACAGCAAGGCCTGAATGTGCTAACCAGCAAAGCCTTGGAGGGCACTCAGCCGAAAGATATGTGTGCATGTGCCAGCAGCCGCTTGCTTTGTCTCCTCCACTTGAGTAAGGACACAGCCTTAAACACAACACAATCACACCTGTGAGCTTTTCAAATCTCTTGCAGCTTAGGCCCAGTTTACACGACAACGCTCTCGGGTGAAAACGTCAAAATATTTTATCAGACATGCTTTTTGTGTCGACGACAATAGCGCTTTTGGGGGTTAAAAACCCCAAAAAAGTGAAACCACCTTCCAGAGTGGGAGTCTTAAAAATGCTTCCCTCTTGCGTTAGCGTCTGAAGTACTGTTTCTCAAAGTGACAGACACCATGGGGGGTGGGGGGGGTGAGAAATCTGAGAAGTGGGCGCTGAGACCGAAAGGGGGACCTTACTCTGTATGAGTATCAATATCAAGCTGCATGTCACATGTCAATGCCAAATCACTGTACAGCCCAGGTCCTCCGCAGTAAGGTCCATTATGGTACCACACCGGTCTATGGTGGTACAAGTTCCATCAAACCCACCCACCCTGCTCAACAGCTTGTTTTTCTTTTTGTTTTTTGGTTTTTTTTTGGAGGAGGGGGGGGTGGTCATGACAACATAATGGGGTGTTGGCTCAAAATAGGTTGAGAAACACTGGTATAAAGGTTGAAAACGTAAAACTGCGATTTCTCTTCATGTACAGTTTACATCACAGGCACGTGCTCGTACAGGAAAACTACAACATTATATTATTTCCCTGCAACAGACTTTCAAGCCACCCTCCCAACTCTAATTTAGATCCAACAGTCATTTCAGCAGTTGTCACAATTGTTCTGTTTACTGTTTTGTGATTGTATTTCGCTCTCGGAGAGAAGTAAAGGTTCTATGTAGGCACGTGATCTTGGTGGCAATGAAGCTGCCTTGCCATCTGGCGTGCATTCTACGTTGATAAATAGGAAATTTCACACACTTCTGTGTGTCTGTCTGCGTGCAGATTTTTCCCACCAAAACCCACATCTAAACGCAGAATTAAAAGTGAGAACGCAAGGAGACTTCTGCATTTTTGGTTCAGATCGTTACTGTCTGAATGTAGCCTTAAAATAAAAATAAAAACATTTCTTGTGGTGAAACGCTTTCTTTCAACAGCTGATCAACTGAGCTCAGCAATTAACTCTTTAAAACCTGACGTGTCATCTGTGGCTGTAACTCTTTCAATGTTTGGGAATATTACTGAGGTAGAAGAAGGTACCAGTGAGCAGTCTGTTGCATGGAGGGACTATGTCTGCTACTTCTGTGGCTAAAGTTTTATCATTTCCATGAGAAAGCTACTGTCACCGAGGCCCACTTTATGGTTCTTTCTGGTGATGCATCTGCTTTAAGGTGATAAACTTGTGGTTTAGCATCCTCCTGGCAGAGCATAGGCCTGTGTATCTTCCACTGTCTGGACTTCCAATGGTCTTAGCTGGTGTGCCATGGCTTATATAAATAACCACAAACACAAAATATGCCACCATGAAATAAACTACTTTTTTTTCATATCTACGAGATTTATTTGCAATTATTCTGCAAAACCAATGATAATAGCCAAGAAATAAAATGCTCTAAAATATGAGGGATATGATAGTTTTACTTTCAGACATGAGTGTGGGTTTAATTTGAATATTAGGAGGGACAGATTCACCATTCGGGTGACTTACAACCAGTTTGTGCCTCCAATTTATGGCCGAAATGTCCTGATTTATGTAAACGAAAAAGAAATTCAGGCTCTATGTAAAGCAATACAGAGTTCTTCCAACTAATTTCCAACTATTTTTCAAATACTTATTCTCTTGTACCCTCACAATAAACCTTACAATGATGAAAAAGGGAGTACTGGTAAATATTAATGTGTACTGTGCACAGCAATAGATACCCAAAGTTTAGAAAGAGTAAGAAATGCAGCATACGCCACAAGCCAAATATGAATATTTTGGCTGGAGCTGGTGAATGTCTAAATTAAAGTGAATGCATTCATTTGTCTGGGATCCACAATTTTGCCTTCGGTGTTTTAAAAAGCATATTAATACAGGATATACAGAACTCTCTGCCTGTCTAAAGCACATTATAACAGCAACTACACAAGTAATTCTTATTAATTTATAGCTAACAAGCAGTATCTTGAAAGCTGTCTAACCTGCAGGTATTTACATAGTTAGTGACTGTCTTAAAAAACTCCACAGTTATAGCTCCAAATCACTAAAATGGATACATTTCTGGAGCCTCTTACATAATATGCTGTCAGTTGAGCACAACATACCCTTCTACAGGTTTAATTTAATACATCTAACAACATAATTCAGGTGTTCTCAATACAGGAAAGTCGGGAAGATTCCTGACGGCCTGGCTCATGTCAGTCTTGAGTTTGGGCTGGTTGGATGGGGAAAATAACTTTGACACTCATCTGTCGGTCATCTAATCTTCTTGCATTTATTCTCTAATCATCTGACAGTGCAGCCTGTACATCGCAGTAGATCAGATGGGTTCTACCATCAGAGGGAATTCTTCCCTCCCAAATGTATAAGTTGGTTGGACCCACGAGTCATCTTCTTTGGAGTGATAGAATTAATGGATGGAATCGTTGACAGAAAATTACAGTTCTTTGATACTGGGGCCTTTATTGGTCCTTCTGAACATTCATTCATTTTTCATTCATTTTCTATACCCGCTTTATCCTCACGAGGGTCACATGGAGCCTATCCCAGCTACTTAAAGGCGAAGGCGGGGTACACCCTGGACAAGTCGCCAGTTTAATCACAGGGCTGATATATGGAGACGAATCATCAATCCTTCTGAACAACCAAAAAAAAAAAAAAAAAATATTTTCAAATATCAAATTCCATGTATGAGTTTGAATTTTGTATCATATTTGATACATCGGGTCTCAATGCTCAAATATTATAATTTCTAAACAACCAAAAATATAACATAACACAAACATGTCTAACAAATTGGTAATATCTTTGTCAAAATTGTCAAACTTCTGCCTCCTTCCTCATTAATAACAATGGAAAGGCCTCTGGTGAACAAATTCCTCCCTCCCGGTAGGTTATCCATGTATTGCATGTATCGAATTGCATACATCAGGTTTTTCAAGAAAAAAAAAATCTCTCCCTGATCATGTAGATGGCTTCAAAACTGTGTATGTACCAAATATGATGCGTTTGGGGTTACAGAGATATAGTGACAGAATAGTGTGAAGCATCAGTCGGCTGTGATGGAGAGTTGGAAGAGGCCAGGTGGATAAGAGAAGGCCAGGTTAAAGAAAAGGTGATAGAAAAAGTGCTGTCAAATATTTGAAATTATATAACCTGTTTTCCAGAAGACAGACCCCAGTTGCAGCTGCAGTTGTACAAGGCTATTTGCACAACATTTGCAATGTCATCTGAGTGTAGTTTATTTCGTAGACCCCAATACACACCATTAATCACAAATATCCAGTTTATAGCTGAAAATAAACAGAATTTATAAGGTTATATTAAAATAGTATAAACCTGGAAACATGGTGGTGCAGTGGATAGCACTCATGCCTCACAGCAAGGTCCTGGGTTCAATTCCTATACCAGTCAAAGGGGGTGGGACCTTTCTGTGTGGAGTTTGCATGTTCTCCCTGTGTCTCCATGGGTTCTCTCCAGATTCTCCAGCTTCCTCCCACCATCCCAAGACATGCACTGATATCAGTTAATCTAAACTGCCCATAGGTGTGAATGTGACGGTGTTTGTCTCTATATGTCAGTGATGAATTGGTGACATGTCCAGACTGTGCCCTGTCTTTGCCCATAAGTAGCTGGGATCGGCTTCAGCGACCCCTGCAAACCTAGTGAGGATAAAGCGGGAAAAGAAAATGAATGAATGAATTGTATAAACCTAAAAATAGAGCACTATGTTTGGAGGAAAAATGCAATTTTAATTTCAACGTATTGCTCCTGTACAAATGTTTTCATCTTTATCACACCTTTACATGATTTAAATTTGAATTAAATAATTTGTTAAAGTGAAGTGTTTTCCGTTAATTTACCAACATATAACTGAACACATACCGAATAAAAAAAACACAAAGAGTTTACTGCTATTGCATTTATTCAAATTCCTCCTTCATGGGAAAAGTGGGCTGGTCCTGGCAGGAAACTCCCAGGCTGAAATACGGGGCCCACTCTGGCCCTGCTCACATCTGTCACTGCAGGTGTGTGTTTCATGATTTCAGCCAAACTGTCACTACACGCTTTTCCACTGACCCTCAAATATCACAAATGTAATTGCGCGTAAAAACGTATCTGATGGAAAGATGACATTTTCGCCAAAACTCTTGTTTTTCGATTAAAAGTTTTTACACAGGCAAGAGGTGGCATTGCAAAAATGGTATATTACGCAAAATTGCATAGAGTCATGTGAATAAAAAAAACCCAAACAGATGTGGACGGACATTACAACAAGCCAAGAAGAAGAGTTTTTATAGCAAAACATGGTGCGGTCTGTGAGGACAGACCAGGAAAGCTGGTCTTTTGATTTAATGGGAAAACTGACATTACGCACTTCTGTTTTTCAAACTTTTAGTAAATATCAGTAAAGTTCCGTCCGTAAGCCTAATGGAAAAGCGACTATTTTACAAATTTACAAACACAAAAGGAAGAAATAATAAAAGAAAGATCCAATTTAAACTCTGCTCAGTAATGGTTTCTCTAAAGTTAAATGCTTTTTTTTGTTTTGACATGGGAAGCATGTACTGTATTTGTACTTTTAACACCGCAAATGAGAATAGATCAAAACATGGTTTCACGCCAAACACAATTATTTCGACTTATTTAACACAGGAAATGAGAAATAAAGGCCTGGTTCTTTTTGCGATTGTGGCAAAAATAGTATAGTATTTTTATAGGTTTTTTCTGCATTTTCTTCTAAAAATTTCCTCCCAAATCTATGCCTACACATGCAGATATTCCTTTAAGATATAATACACTGGGGTATCATTTGCCAGCTTCGACATTCCTTGCTTTCACATGTTATAGGGCAGCATGGTGTCGCCCCCTCTAGGCATAAGAGGCTGTCTTCCTACTTCCTTTTATTGCTAAAGGCGAGTAATGTTCCCCTCGACTGTATTAAGGCCCAGATTCTTGGATTTTCACAGGTCAATTCATAATTAAAAATCGTCCTGTGGCATTCCCAAAAATGACGTTTGCCAAAGTGCTGGAGATGGCATTTTGATATCCGTAGGGGCCAACCTTTGACGACGACACCCAGAAGAGGTTATATATGAAAGGAAGGGTGGCCTACGTCCTTTTCAAGCCTTTATCAGCCACTATTTTATGGTAAGGGGAATCTCATCATACATCTTGGTGATGACTATAGGAACCAAATGCCAAATAGTATTTGAGAATAACCCCACAGCTGCAAATTAACCATTCAGAGATTACTCCGGACCTTAAAACCTACCATCAAAACTGATTAATCTAGTGACAGTAAAGCAGTAGTAAATGGCACGAGGATGAAAAAGGAAGTACTGGGTATCTATTGCTGTGCACAGTCCACATTAATATTTAAAAAGGTTTAGAAAGAGTGAGAAATAAAACATACACCACAAGCCAAATATGAATAGGTTTTGGCCGTGGCTTGTGCGTGTCTCAATTAAGCGAATGCATAAATTTGTCTGGGATGCATAATTTAGCCCTCAGTGTTTGAGAAGCCATCTAAAAACGGAATATAAAGAACTGTGCGCCTGGCAGAGTTGAGCAAATTTTTTCTGACACGGAGCAAAAGAACAAAATCTAACATTGGTTGTCGGCCATGTGCAATTAAACTGTCCTTGAAATGGTGTAAAATGTAATGGATAGGCTGTCCTGTGAGCTCTTATGCCATCGAGGCATTAGTCATTACGGCTTATAGCGATTAAATCATCATAGAGTCGTCAATCATGACAAATGGAAGAAAGATAATGGGCGCTACATTTGAGTAGCTCCAGATGGGTGGAGCCTAAGGGATTATTCATGATAGTGATAAAGAGCGACAAACAATTTCACTTCGCTTTTGCTTTTTTTTTGTTTTACTTCAGCATTCTTAACATACATACCGTCGCTGTAACCATTGAGTGTATTTTAATTCTGCGTATGAGCTGTTGTACGTGAGACCCATTAAACTCTGTTCCACTCGGATGCTAAACCAAATTAGCCAAGGTCTTGAACTTCACTCTGAGTAACGTGTTACCATTTACTTGCTCGATTAGTATTCCGGTAGAATGTAGACGCTATAATCAGCAAGAGTGAGAGTATTAAGGGGGGAGAATGAGAAAGAGATTCCGTGAACGAGCAAACTCTTGCTGTGTGTACAGAGAAAAGTCAGAGGCAGTGTTATGGAGGAGAGATAAATCTCAGCAGAAGCCCCTCTCCAATAACACTCGCCTCTCTTTCTGTCTTTTTCTCTGTTCTTTCTAAATAGAGCAATTCAATGAAATCCCGCTGAGACATGGGATAAATCAATTTTCCAACAGTGTATCCAACACATCGGTGCGCTTTTCTGCCACATGCTTTTTATTGCTTGTAATGTTGTATTTTAGATTTTTATATGCCTGCAATGAAGATGAATTGCTGCCACAATTTAAAAAATTTAGGGATATTTTACAATTTTTAATTTTATTTTTTTTCAACCTTTATTTAACCCTTTATAAAAAGGTACTCATTGGAATTTTCTGAAATTCAAAATTTCAACCTTAGTGACTGATTGGAGGACATAAGATTTTATTACAAAATGTTTCATAATTTTTTAGTTATATATGAAAATCAAGGTCAGTGAAGCTACCATATTTGATTCCTTACCTATAGGTGGCAATAAAAATAAATGAAAAACTACATATAAATATTACAAAAAAAACAAAACAAATAAAAACACATGTGAGGTGAAATGAACATGTATTTTAGAACATCAGACTAACATAAGTGCTGATCCAGACCCCTGTCCACATCCACATTCACCCTTGGAACATCATTCCTTACATTAGTACCATTACTTCCTGGTACCTAACAAAGCAGGTCCACTCACTGTTCATGCACAGGTGGACCTTACAGACCCTGGAGACCACATTGCACCTGAGATTGTTGCCTCACCATCCTCACTGGAACTGTTGCTGTCACCGTCTTGCGATGAGTGCGGAAATGACCAAAAACAGTCACTTGCCCCATAAAGGGTTAACCAGATTCATTGACAACTGATTCTCATTTTCAATAATGACCTGTACATATAGAGAGGAACAAACATTCACAGCTATGGGCAATTTAGATTAAGCAATGAACCTGTTAGTGCATGTTTTTGAGAGAAACCACACTAACTCCACATAGAAAGGTTCCGGGTGTTGGAATAAAACTCAGGGCCTTCTTGCTGTGCCTCCCTGAAATAAATCTCCCACATGGAAAGCAATACGGTGAAGAAAATGTACAGGAAGAAAATTATCACAAGAAAGTGAAAACGAAAGCACAGCCAGCCTTTCTTCACCATCAGATGTGATTTCAGTGTCATCATCAGAAGGTAATACAGCAATTTTGTTTCCCAGATCAGTTCCCCAGGACTGTCTGAGGACTGCTGTGAGTGGACCTGCCAAAGAGTCTTTAGTATTTTTAGATTTGTATCGCAAATAAAAGATTATGGGATATTTCCTTTTTAAACTTTAATTTACCTGGGTAAGTTGGTGGGGAACCGATTATTTTCAATAACAACCTGGACAGATAGTGATAAACAACCAATCACTCTCACCCTCACACCTATGGGCAATTAAGATTAACCATTTAACCTATTACTGTGTGTCTTTGGATGGTGGGAGGAAGTTGTAGTATCCAGAGAGAACCCACACAGAAACGTTCCTGGTGCTGGAATTAAACTCGGGACCTCCACCCGAAATAAATCTTTAGGCAAAGATCAGTCTAAGGCTCAGACCTGACTTTCTTTCTTTTTGGAACTTTCACTACTCTCCCACATGGAAAGCGATACGGTAAAGAAAATGTACAGGAAAGAAAATTATCACAAGAAAGCCAAAACAAAAGCACGGCCGGCCTTTCTTCACCGTCAGATGTGATTTGGTTCTTATCATCAGAAGGCAATACAGCAATTTTGTTTCCCAGGCTGTCGACTGTCTGAGGACTGCTGTGAATGGGTGAGTGGACCTGCCAAAGAGTCTTTGGTACCCTGTCAGTTACAGTGGCTGAGGCTGCCCAAAAAGCACACAGCCTGTCCAGTGCTTTTGATTAGACCACTGTATCCGGCCAGCAATTCACATGCTTGACAAAAGAGAACTGTTCAGGTTCTAATCTAATAGTCAGCCAGGGGTACACTACCAAGAAAGAAAAATGTCACTGAAAGAAAAAAAAATACTGTCTTAAGCTCTTTAGAAATTAATTTAGAATTAAGAGACAGACTTGCCAAAAGTCGATAATAGGAACCAGCGGGACTTCCATTTAAGGGTGGGTGAAGTCTTTCTAAAGTCTCAATGGCAAACAGTTGAGTTCGACTCCATGAATCTGTCCTTTCGATTGTAGGTTTGTGTTTCCTTGAACTCTGTGCAAAGCCATTCCTATTTTAAGACTGCAGCTTTCCAAAGTTTTTTTTTTTTTTTAAGAGTTTAGTCAAAGTCAATGCAACAAGAAAAGTCAATGAAATGTAACAGCAATACAGATCTTTATAGATTCGTTCCTCTAATCTCCTCTCTCTATTCCATATGTGTAATTGTAACATTATATTCATTCCTTTATTTCATCCTCCCACCATCGACAATCTTGCTTCATTTTCAGCAGCGGGGGTTTCACTGTAAGAATGAGTGTGCTCTCTTTTTGATGACCTTAAATCTCATTTTCCAACCTCTGCTCGCTCACCTGTAAAATAATCCTCAGATCCCGAGGCCGAGACCTTAAAAATAACAGTGGTGCGGTATTGAATGAACGTTTGCTTCCCCATATGGCACTGCTTTTGGTTAACCTTTCCCACACTGCGATCGCATAAAAGAAAATGGAGCATTGTTGTTGTCTTTGTCCTCATCCTCCGTCTGTATTTTTCTCCGGGTGAGGAAGATGACACCTTCTTTATTCAAGTGTCATCTATTTGTCCTCAGCTGAGGCCCTGTCTTCCTTGCTTTCTCTCATTGTCTTTTCAAGCGCTCTTCCTTTTGTGTATCCATGGGAATTTCTGATCAGCCTCTCAATTATTCTTCTCTTCAATCCTTTTTTTTTTTCCTTTTTGGCTTACCGAACATCTTGTCACCATCCCTCATTGCCCTGCTTCATCTTGCATGGCTAACATGACCGGGAAGACTGATACATGGCGCCGCCTTGATGAAATGTATTGATTGATTGTGTAGGCAAGCCGAGTCTATCAAATTGATTTGATGACACACAGAACAGATGCATTTGCTCAAACTTCAACCATGGAATCATTAGACCAGGGGTGTCAAACATGGGGCTCGCTGGCCAATATCCTTTCCAAATTTCTCACTCTTGCTAATGCTAACGAGTGATTTTACTTTAACCCATAAAGACCCAGTGCTACTTTTATGGCACTTCCGAAATAATTGTTCCTCTATATTGAACCATTTTTAAGTGATTTATCATAATTTATTGTAATATTGAACCAGATCTCTTAAAGGTTTCTGTATTAAAACGTATGCAAACAGATTTCAGATGCAAAAAAAAAATGTACAAACTGACTTACTAACTGTGCAAACTGAGGGCTGCATCTTTCAAAGGTGCAAAATAGCGCGGCTGCATCCAGTTAATACCTTTGCCGCAATAAATATGCAATATGGGGCATTTACAAGCAATTGTGCATGATTTGGGAGAAAATGTTCATTCATTCATTCATTTTCTGAACCCACTTTATCCTCACAAGGGTCACGGGGGTCACGAGGAGCCTATCCCAGCTCGCATTTGGAACGAGAAAGTGGGGTGTTAGTCTGTGTAAATATCAAGATCATGCAGCATGTTATGTCAGTGGTGAATTTCTGCGCTCCCTCACCGCTCCTTTGCAATATGGTATGTCATCCCCCCCCGTCACAAGAGTCTATGTATGCATCGTATATAAATAAGCTCCATCAGACCCAGTCCCGCAATCCCTGTGTGACACGTTGTTAAAGAGTGCTATAACAAAATGAAAAATTGGTAGAAAATTAGTGTTTATTGGTGATTGTGTTTATATTTTACTGGTCTGACCCAGTAACACATTTTCTACTTGGCTTAATGTAAAAAAAAAAGAAAATTTACTTTACACTATGGAAATATTTAAATTTCTAAACTCCCCTTTGCCACTAAATTGTGAAGAACTTAAGCAAATATGAACAACATGAAATGTCTGAAGAATATTGTTATTTTTTAACAGTATTCTATCTCTTACTAAATGTTTTGAGCATTTGTAGATCCACTGCCATCTGTCAGTTGTGTTCATAATAACCCAAGACATAATGTTATAGAAATTGTATTTATTTTCACTCAGAAATTTTAACAATATTATGCCTGTTACCAAATGTTTATGTAACATTGTGTCCAATGCACATGTATAAATGATAAATTTAGGCATAATATTGTTAAAATTACACAAAGAAAATTTAGTTAAAGGTTATTACCTCCGCCAAGGAGGTTATGTTTTTGCCGGCGTTTATTTGTTTGTCTGTGTGTGTGTGTGTGTGTGTGTGTGTGTGTGTGTGTGTGTGTGT
>JAQQZY010000013.1:12813999-12836974 GCA_030068375.1 Ostorhinchus rueppellii | reverse complement strand
AACGACCGTCAGGTGTGCTGGAAAATGGAAACATCTAAAACATGCAGGATAGTAGCTCACGAGGACCAGGGTTGGGTACCCCTGAATTAACCCATAAAGATCCAGTGCTTTTTTTTCTCTATTTTTACCTTTTCTTAAATGATTTATCACCCTTTATTCTCAAAATACGGTCAGTATTTTGCACTCTTAAGTGAAAATCTAGAATTTTCTACATTTAATTTACCAATCATGTAGATGTTCGTGAAAGTTCAGATTACAGTAAAGGGTTATTATATTAACCCATAAAGATCCAGTGCTACTTTTTCCTCAGTTTTTCTTAAATTATTTATAATCTGGTCAGTATTTTGCACTCGTAAGTGAAAATGTTATTTTCCTACGTTTAATGTACTGATCATAACTGATGTCCATAAAAGCTCAAATTATAGTTGAAGGTTATAATACCAAAACCAGAGAAGTTGGAGGAAGAAGTGACTGTGTGACTTATTGTTGTTGCTTAATGTGGAATATTTAATTTTACCCTGTTTTGGTTATTCATATATATTGTCATACATGTTTTGTTTTGTTTCACTCGATTATTGTCTCGATTTGACAGCATCATGTTACATTATTTCTGCCCTCTCTACTTCAATCGACTCAAATTTATCCGGAGTGTCGTGTTTTCGCATTTGCTGTACGTATCTCTTTTATTGTGGTGTTTCCTGTTTCAGTGTCTTTGCTCGCATCTGTATTCGGCTGTTGTGCCCTTCTGCTTTGTCTGTCCAAGCACTTTTAAAGTCAGTTTTTAAAGGTGCTATATAAATAAAGTTATTATTTTTACCTTGTCAGTAAAATACATCACTAACTGAACATAAAAACAAGTGTCTCCATCCACTGTCATTGATCCAACTCCATAGTTTTAGTAGTGAATCAGTGTTTTAGAAGATGACGGTGTTTCCATGGTAACTACAAAGCCTTTAACTGTCCAAACGGGTCAAGTTTGATGACCATGAAAGGACGACAAACTGTATTTCACACCCATTATTTACATGTATTGATAGGATTAGTGGATCAACAGGTATTAAATGGTTCAGATCAATAGATGGTTTTGATCGATGGAAAGTGTTTGGGTTTTGATGAGTTAATGATATAAAACATCATTTAGGCTACGTTCAGACTGCATATGTGACCTGTATTTGATCTGTTCTCCATCTTCTACAACATTGATTCACCAGTAAAACCCATGGAGTTGGATCATTGACAGTGGATGGTGTCAGTTTAATTGTTACGCAAGTTTCATGAAGATATTTTTGTAATACCAAGTGATTTCATGTCCAGAACGCGTTTGAACCACAAGAATGTCATTAATTCTTGGACACACTTGTTGATATTTTTGCTGAAAAGAGAACTTTTTCTTCAGTTTTCCCTGCTTTGATATAATGCTGCTCTGAGTTTTCATGACCATCTACATGATCTGTGAATTAAAAATAGGTCAAATACATGATTTACCTCCAAAAAAAGCTAAATAAAGAGGATAATATATTATTAAAAAATGGTAAGAAAGGTACAAATACAGAAAAAATCCTTGGGGAAATGCCACAAAAGTAGCGCTGGGTCTTTAGGGGTTAACTGAACATAAAACAAGCATTTCCATTCACTGTCATTGATCCAACTCCATGGATTTTACTAGTGAATCAATGTTGTAGAAGATGACCGTTTCCCCATTCACTACAGAGCCTCTAAACGTCCAAATGGGTCATATCTGATGACCATGAAAAGATGAATAATTGCATTTTACACCTATTATTTCCATGTATTGATAACTCTAGTGGTTCAGACGTTATTAAACACTGACATCAGTAGATGATTTTGGTCGCCACTCGCCGTTTTGGTTTTTGTGGATGAGACTCACAGTACTTTCACCATAAATAACAGAAGTAGCCAGCCGTTGAGGTGTAAAAATGAGGCTTGTGGATGTGGGTGGGGGTCAGTCGTCATAGTTCAAACTGTTTGAACAGATAGAGGTGGAGTCAGAAGGACGTGCACTCCATTCACCTTCAGTAACAACAGCCACTGCCCTGCAGCGCCGCATCGCTTGTCCTCCCAGATCCCACATAAGGGAGGAAAAAGTGTCATTACACTGCTGCAGAGTATCTCGCTTGACCTTTCACCACAAACTTCAGCACTCGCTTTTCACGTGCATTTCAGAGGCAGAAGCATTTAGAGAGGAGAGAGTGAATGAAACCGATCTTCATATTCATACATCAGCTGTTTAGTTTGGCTAATTTCTTATTGATGCACAGCTTTAATTCCATAAATTCTACAGTAAAATTTTTTGCACAGTTTAAAATTTCATGACATGATGAAATCAGTTTAACAGTGGTGGACATTTCACCCTCTCCTTAAGTTAGGGTTACAGAGTGCATGTAAGCACTGTATATTGCTTGAGTAGTTCTTTTATTTTGTTATTATAGAATAGAATAGAATAGAACTTTGTCATTGCACATATTTCAGAGATTGTTGTTGTTGTAAGATCATTTGCACATTCTGCTGTGTTCTGATGTTTGCCTTTTTTGTATGTGCAAATGAAATGATCATATTTCAAGAATCACCTCAACATAGGTTTGAGTGAATATATATCTATAACGACAGATTGACAGATAGACAGACAGACATTTTTTTCATGACTATTTACATTGTAGATTCTGACTGAAAGCATCAAAACTTGATAATGAACACATATGGAATTATGTAATTTAAAAAAGTGTGACACAACTCAAAAGATATTTTATATTTTCGATTCTTCAAAACAGACACATTTTGTTTTGATTACTGCTTTCCACATTCTTGGCATTCTCTCGATGAGCTTCATGAGGTAGTCACCTCAAATGTTTTCCAACAGTCTTGAAGAAGTTCCCAGTGATGCTGAGCACTTGTTGGCCATCTGCAGAACGTTTCATGCCATTTAAATGAGAGGGTAAGTCCAAACTTTGGACTGGTAGTGTTTATATATGAATGTGTTGCATACAAGTATAAAAACAATAGCCCACTGTGTAGTGGTTTGTGTGGGATTTCCATGATACACTGATGATATCATGTTAATAACATTCAACTTAATGTAAGAATTAATGTGCTTCATGTTCAAAATGCCATGTATTGTTGTAGTATATGTTCTTTTCTGAAATGATTGTCTCTTTGAGATGGAACTGTTTCATGAAACACTTCGGAAAACACTTCCTGATGTACAAACCTTATATACACATGCTGTGTGCGAGAACTACAGCACAATTAGTCAGGTATTCGAAGTGGGTGTGGTTAATACGGAGGAGCACAGGACTTCGCACGAGTTCAACACTTGAGTTTCTCATAAAGTATCAAATGTCTTGGCCAAAACAAACTTTGTTCTTATTTTTGCCACATTGAGAAGATGAATAAAATGTCTCTGTTCTCCCAGAATATGTACCAAACTACACTGTCCAGGCAGAACCGTCTTCTCGAGTGGTGTGTGAGAACTGCAGCGCGATTGGTCATGTTTTCAAAGTGGGGGTGGCGAATGCGGACTTCCCGCAAGTTCGGCATCTGAGTTTCTCTTAGAAGTACAAAATGTCTTGGCCAAAATAAACTTTCATTGGAAATAAAAAACAAACAAAAAAAATAAAAACCCAATACCGTCAAGCTGATTTACTTTGTTAGTCTCCAACTTCATGTTCATTTGTATTATTTAATTTGACCAACTTAAAATGCTTTTGTAACGCTAATTGGAAAGGAGGAAAGGAAGCAGTAATACACCAATATCGAGAATCCAGGTTCTAAGAGGAGAATAAGTAGAACACAACTACTCTATATGATAACTGGGTGTATTTATTCACAACAACAAAAAATAAATAAATAACAAGAGCACCTCTTAAAAATAACTGTGCTGATTCAACTCTCACTTATTCCCATAAACAAAATAAACAAAAAAAAAAGACAATATACAAATATCTAACTGAAATTTGTATTTTCTCCAGGGCTCTGTAAATTCAACACTCAATGACAAGACAATAAAATACACTAAATTGGCCAAAGTCAAACAATTGTAAACACTTTTTTTCCTAAATGGTAAAGAAGGATCCTTTGTTTTGTCAAGACTTATTTCATTTTCAGTTCAGTCAATTAAAAAATCCTTTTTTTCCCTTAGTCACTTTGGTTTCTGTTTTTTCCTTTTCAGTTCAGTCTTAGCTTTGAGTTAATTAGAGGCCCCTTTAGAGTTATTTCTCTTTTCTCTAAATCTTATCTGTAATCCACGTGGAAAGCTGACGAATCCAAATCCATGGACCGGTTCTGTGACTCCTCTGTGTACAGCAGCAATGACCGGTCTGGCTCCCGCTGACTGGAACACCTTGGATTGCAGTCGTACTCTCTTAGAAGTAGACCATTAAAAAAAAGCCCCAACCTGCACAGCATACAATTTAACAGAAGTTAAAGTCCAGTAATCTGGTATGGTCTCTAAACTCAAGATTCTCATGAAAAAGAAATTGCATACAACAGAAACATATTTTAAAATATGGTGAGAATTCGGTTGGAAATGCTCTATTCGTTTTTTTCTTACTCTGAAACAGAAAGAACACTTTACATGAGGGGACACTCCATGTTGGAGACAGTGTGGGTTTCAGAAGGCCAGCCATTGGCATATTTTCTGGGAATGCCCCGGGATTAAATCATTTTGGTCAGAGTTTCATAAAATATTAAAGTCCATTATTAAAATAGACATACCTCTACAGTTTTCCACTTTATTTTTTTTTTTTTTAGGAATTATTGATTTTCAAATCATATAGATATATCTAGATACTGATAAATATCTTCTCAGTATTTTGACCTCTACCTGTAAACCCCCACGATACAGGAGTGGATTAAAATTGTAAATGATGTGTATACGATATAAAGAATCACTTTCTGCTTACATCTGCAAAAATATATTTTTGCTAAACTGTGGACTAACTGGGTTAAATATGTCAAGCTCATTCAGACTGACTTTGTGAAGGTGAGCATCTAAGGAATTTGTGGTCTAACTTAATTTCTGCTAACTGCAGTATGATTGTGGTTTTGTTTTCATTTTCTCCCTCTCAAGACTATTTTGTGCTATATTCTTGGTTTGATTTTTGGTTGTTTATGCACATTCTGCCTCTCCCATGTTACAATTAGATCCCTAACCTTAGATTTAAAATAAATAAATAAAAGACTGAATCACAGAGGAGACTATTACTTTTATATGTATATTAAGTGATATATGCCCATCAGAACTGAAAAATAAATTAATATAAGTCCAGTATTCTTCACACCATGCAACATTCAGATCTTAAATATTCATTTTACCTTTGTGTTAACTTATTGCTAGCACAAATGCTAATCAACATAGAACATTAGCATGCCTTTAGCTTAAAAGGATTCACAAGAATATCGTTTTTGGTAGCAAAAATACTTCACGTATACTCATCAAAATTCACTTATAATGAATTCAACATTGCTGAGGTTTTATTTACACCACCTCACGTTTCTCCAATTGGTTTTATTTGTTTTAAAACTAAAATACCATCGGCATTCATGAAGCTAACAAGCGCTAGCATCATTCTCTTTAAGCTAACAATGAAAGAAAAGCTCACTCACCGGAGATCTGTCATAAAACACATCATTACTAGTGGTCCTCCTTTATCCTCTCGGAACAAAAAATATTCAGAAACAACTTTGCTTCTGAATTACAAAAAACCCAGGCTTCTCACAAAAGACTACATGCATTCTTCCTCCTGACTTCTGTCTTTACTTTACTTCCTCCCACTTCCGCTACTTTACTACTGTTTGTAAAGAACAAGCACCACCTCGTGGATTTTCAGTGTAACTGCATGCATAATCTTCGCAGGTTAAAATCAAACAATTGCCTGTTAAATTCATAGAGGTTCCACTTCATCCTCTAACTATGACCACAATGAAAGTAGTTGATGAAAGGTGGTGATGGCTTTAACACAGAGAAAATTAAGCTTTTTTTTTTTTTTAACACATCTACATAATATAAAATCCTGATTTAATACCATACTTAAGATCTTTTTTTTTTTTTTCCTTTAGCAAATCTTAGAGAATAGAGTCTTTCAATACTTATTCTAATTTTAGAAATGAATCAGTAGCAGGATTTGCATTACAGGGATATTTCTACAATTTCGACACAGTACTTGTAGGTGTCTCCATTCAAGAGTATTTGACTTCTGATGCATGATTCCAGTAAAGATGCTCATTTAAAAGAGTGATATTTTACTTTTTAAAAGTGGAATTATGCAGGTTAAAACATCTCCCTATGGTCTACATAAACCGTAGATGCCCTGCTTGGGTCTGAATCCTTCATTAATTCAACCTTATTTCTGAGTAATGACACAAGCAAGGTCATTTTCAGCGCTGGCCCTTTAAATGCACATGAGCCACTTCAAGCTCCACCCCCTCCAGGTTATTGGCTGTGCTGCTCTGTCCTGTTTAACCAACAACTGAACATTTTAGGGAACTGACTCAAAGTTTGGACATATTTTCAATTTGGACTACAACCACTGCTGCTGATAAACAATTATGCCGTCCTCTGAGAAATGTTTGTGACTTTGACCTGATATGTGCAAATATTGTGACATAACTTGTTATAAAAAAAAAAATAATAAAAAATATGCAGGAATTAAAATTGGCTGTAGAAATCCACTTAATTTTATTTATTTATTTTTTTTTTTACAAAATTGATATAAAGATAGTTTTACAGCAACTGGAGGGTTCAAATTCAACCTTTTTGAACTATTAGGGTCCAAATACACAAATAAATGAACCAAAGACTAATAAAAGAAGGTTTGGCAAAATATGACCCCTTTAAGGAAGATGGACGCACTGAGTTTCAGTACCCATGCACTGGGGCGTCATAAAGGGGTGATAAATGGGACAAATTCATGTGGCATTTGTGTGTCCAGTGGATACAGGTTAGAAGTTGTTAAAATTTTGTGTAAGATCCGCTGTATAATAGAGGAACAAATCCCAGGAGTTTGATGTTGAACGTATGTAAGGTCTCACTTTCAGTTCACGCCAGTGTTAGTTATATTAGTTATAGACCACACCCCCATGTACGTAACTGAAAAAATGAATCACCTTCTTTTTTTCTACAAATTGCTCCATGGTTGCATCGACTTCTATCCCAGTGACCTTGTTAAACGAAAGAACGGAACATATATTATTCCCAGTCCTTATTTATGGCAGCGGCCATCATAAATAATAAATAATAAAAACACAGAATGGATTTCCGAGAGAGAACTGTACATCAGGAATTCACCAACAAGATGTGGATCCAGAATTTCTGAATGACCCGGGCAACATTTGATGAACTGTGTGATGTTATTGAACCTCTCATGGCACCAGACTTGTCATGCAGTTCCGACACAAAAGCCAGTGTCTGCTGCCTGATACAAACTAGTCCCACCTGTTCTGAGTACAGGGTCATAGGCGAGATGTTCGGCCTGAGCAAAACCACCGTGCACAGATGGGTGAAATTGCGCAGAATGTGTTTCCATTACACTTTTGCGCTCTACTTCTATATCCCCCTGAGACACGGGAAAGTGAACGTTTGAGCTTTTTTACATTGAACAGTTGTCTTGCTTGGAATATGCATAAAACATCAGCTTTTTCAGATACATTTGTAATCCCTTAACTTAATGACTTGCATTTTTTCTTTCAGATAGATAGTTGTTTGGTTGCATTTTGGAGCGAGGGAGGTTTGATGCGAATTTGCATCAATTGGCATCAAGGGGTTAAAATTATTTGTATTTATTTTTGTATTTTTCAGTGGAATGCCCTTTGCCATGGACAGCATTTTTGAAGTAAAACTGTCCCCTACAGAAGACAAAAATGCATCGCTGGGTCTCAGAAGGTCTCAAAAACCACCTCATGAAAGCGTAAAAACTATTTCGGTGTTTCTATTACCAGTTTTCTATTCCGGAACTTACATTTTGTGCATTTCAAATGATAATGGAAACCCAGCTAGTAATGCAGACATTCAGCTGAAATATCTTTCCTCCAACCTTGTCTTGAGACTTCATGTCTCTTCAGGATATCGGAGACAGCGAGTGATTAAGCCTGGTTAAGATCTAAATGTCGCTAACGCTGTGACATGCATTGATCCACTTACGATGATTGACACCCTCTGAAAGCTGTTTTTTTGGCATTATGCAACGCATGACTGAATGAACACAGTGTTGTTGTTTTTTTTGCTCATCAAAGACTTGGCTTCAGGATAGTCAATACATGGTCAAATCTTTCTTTTGATAAAACTACCAGTTTCTGCCAAGTCGAGATCTTGCATTCGGTCGCCTCGGTTATTCCGAAGTTTGACTGGCAGCCGCTTCGTAACCCCTAGCACCTCTCCCCATACTCTGTTCTTAGAAGAGCAATTTGCATCCTATTTGGCAGCCAAATAGTGATCCAGGGGTCATTGTATTTTCCCATCCCTTTGTCTGAACACACATTGTGCGTGACAGCAAATAGTCAAACCAGCTACTGGTCTTGGAACGCCATGATAGTCCCATCCTCCACCTAGCTTCCAGAATAAACAGCTGCTACAGCCTGATTGTGCCCTGTCAACAGGGACTGAAAGCGACATACTTCGTCTATAGTGTGTCCAAGATGACCCTCTCCCCAATGAAAATATACTGTGCATTCGCTAATTCATCTCATGGTTTTATCCAAGACAGAGTGGATAGTAGAGGCAGAGATAGCAAATAAAGAAGCGCAATAATATAACAATGGATTCTGAGAGATCCCAAATTAATAACCAGAAAGATACATCTGGATTTTACAAATTTCACCCACGAGGAAGGATGTTTGATGAGATGTGCAGTTTACAAACCATTAGACAGTTCATATCAGTTCTAACCGGAGTGTTTGGAGGTTCTAGCAAGCAGGACTTATCTTTCAAACCTAATGCAGTTGAAGCTCAAGATATGAGTTTTTCTACCATATACACTTGAAGATTAATCATTCAGAGATAAGAGCGTGGGAGAAGTCAGCCTCAGGTGTGGATGGGATTGCTGTCAGGGCTTCTGGGTAAGCCAAGAATCGGGGAAAATCCTTTCTCTGTAGACCTCGCTTCATTTGTGGACAGGGTTGTCTCCGTACTTTGAGTCATGTACCGTTAATCGTACATGATCGCTATGTCTGACTGCTGCGGTTCGCTCAAAAGACGAGCTTGGATGAATTGGAGAGTTGAAGGAGGTCGTCGGTGTATTATCTAGATTCATTCATTCATTTTAGGAGCTGTTTAACCCCCCCGAGAGGGTCACTGGGATACTGGAGTCTATCCTTGCTACCAATAGGCGAAGGTGCAAGGAAGATTTTCAGCCCCATGGACACAATTTGGATGAAAACACATAAATCACATGAATATATCGTTAGCCTTGTAGCTTATATGGACAAAAGTATTGGGATGCATTGTTTTTTCTAGCAGGGGTCTAACACAGGGTTTCTGCAGGTACCAGCAAATCTAATTTAATACTTTTTAATGCCGCTTTAAACTAATTTAATGCCCATGTACAACCGCAGATACAATTTTTTTTTTTAGCAATTTCCCGTCAACAAGCTTCTGAAGAGTTCCTCCTCCAATCACTTCTCCTGAAACTTTCCCATTTTTCTGACATTTGCTCATATTCCCTCCACTCTTTCGCTACGTATTGTGAGTTTGTGTATCTGTCATAAACAATAACCAGTTAAAGGCCTGTCAATCATCAGGCTATACTTCCGAACAAAATCATTGAATATTTATATAATCAATATTTAAGTATTTAATTTTTTAATGCCTCTGGACATAGAATTCAATGCTTTTTAATACCTTTTAAGGCCTTCATTTTCACAAAATCTATGTAATGACTTTTAATGCTTTTTAATGATCTGCAGAAACCCTCTAACAATAATGGCAAATGTCATTATATAGATTTATATGGTGATAAATGTCATTTTGATTATTACCTCTGCCAGGTTATGTTTTTGCTGGCGTTTATCTGTTTGTGTTCAAAATAACTTGAAAAGTTCTGAACGGATTTGGATGAAATTTTCAGGAATTGTTAGAAATGGGATGAGGAAAAACGAAATAAATTTTGGTGCTGATCTGGTTCACTGTCTGGATCCAGGAGTTTTTTTAAATGTTTCTTTATCATTGGGAAATAGGGTATGACCACACTGAGCTCATTCACTGCCATCTAGTGGAGGAAAGTATAAACACGACCTTGGCGGAGGGCTGCGCTCGCTGAGTGCTTTTCCAGATAATATTAATGCTTTTATCTCAAATCAGCGTGAACAGGACATGTAGCCATGATGTGTCCCAGTATTTTTGTCCATATCGTTGAAAAAACATCAATATTTCTTTACAGTTTAATAGATGTGAAGAAAGGAGATAGAGAAAATTATTATTTATAGTCAGAGTATGATGAATATTTCAGAAAATTAGAGGTAGAACATTTAAAATCATAGTCAGAGATTAAAAAAAAAAATCTATGTCAAGAGAAATTAAGTAAAAACCATCTCTGAGGCATTTTAGAAGCAGAAATTGTTTAAACCAAACGAACCAATGCAATGATATTTATCCTGTAATCAAATAAAACTATACTGTGACACTTATTGTTGTTTTGTTTCTCAGACCCCTGTTCGAAAAGAAACACCTGAATTCAACGTGTCCACATACTTTTGTCCACATGTGAAGTGTGTTAAAATGAGAAACTTAACATTTTTACAGTTTCATGGTCATGCACACCCTGAATGTTGCTATTTCATGACTGAGCTGGCATAAACAGAAAACAACTGATTTAAAAAAAAAAAAAAAAAAAAAATTAGAAGTTTAGAAATAGTGTATGAACTCGAAGAAAACACACACACAACTTGAAAACAGTTTGGAAAAACACAGTAAGCTTCTGACTTTTAACATCATACATCACATTACGTGCCGTTAAAAGACTGTACGAGTCATAGATGTGTCCAGTATAATACAATATGGCACGGTTTCAGTGGGAACTGAATATTTTACACCCCCAAACAAAAACAAAAAAAAGAAAGTTTCCTTTGTGGCACATTTCCGCTTGCGTCAAATAAGGTTCCTGCAGCCTCGGGGCTATAAATAATGCACATTTTTGTCAGCATTGTTTGGAAGTATCGGAGGGGAATCTCTCCATCCCTTCCTTTCTCTCTGTTTGTCTTATTTTCTGTTGTATGTCTGCCCTGTTTTCTCTGCACATGTCAACAACATGGCATTAAAACACTCAACACGAACCACAATCCTGCATGAGATTATCCTCTGAATGACTGAAGTTGACGTTGATTCACAAAGCGCTGTACTTTTTTTTTAAGGATGTGAAGATTTTTTTTTTTTTGGTAATGGACTGACTCAAGTATGACCCCCATCCTACCAAAAAAAACAACAAACAAACAAAAAAAACAGTCGTATTTCTTCAACTAGCACCCTGCTAATACATATATAAACCACAATATAACCCTATACGAGAGAAACAGTGTTTATTTTTTGACTAAACTGCATCAATTATTCATCAGAATTGTCAAATAAACATAGACTTGAAAACGATACCCTCCCCGATGAAAAATAACTCATACACTCAAGTTCCCCTGCACACATTTTGGAAACAATCCTTGAAAACCAAAAGCTTTTCTGCACATGGAAAATTCAGTGAATTAAGTTCAGGTTCGAGCAAGAATGTGGCTCTGGAAAATCAGTTCAAGGTTGTGATGAGCAGAGGGAAACAACCAAGCTGGCTCTGCCCAAACATTAATAAGTGATGCAGACACAAAATTTTGGCATTAATCATTCATCATAAAGGCGGAAACATCCACTACTGGTGTAATTCTGGGGGAAATGGGTTCCCACATCACAATAAACAAAACTTTATTCTGAAATATTTGACTGAGAATGTCTTCAAAGCATTTATTTCTTTTATTGAGAGATAATTAATAAAGTGTTTTAACACCCTCGACTGATAAAACATTCTTTCAGGAGTTGCTCTAGTATTATTCCAGATGATGATGAAGAGGAGAACAACGTCTTTGGTGTTGATTACAAGACACGTTCACTGGATTTAACTCAGTGAATACTTCAGATCCTTCCATGGGTAAATACTGCAGTGGTTAAGAATATTTCAGCTGGAACAGGTTATATAACTCTAATTGGAGTGAGTGTCCTCTCATGTCTTTAACGTCAGAAAGACCGGATGGAACCAGGACTGATCAGGATCAGGTTTGTGACAGAGTGGTTCGGGGACAATGAGACATCATTTCCAAACATGGATAAACCTCCATAAAGTCCAGACTCTAATCCAGGATGTGATGAAGACTTAATGCGGCGTTCCGATTGTCCATCATCGATAATCAAAAATTAATGCAACTATGAATGGAATAAAATATCATGAACTTCATTTTGACACAACAGAAGCATTGTGTTGCAAAACAGATGTCAGTGAACGCCTCCTGTAATTAAAACCAAAGATGTTGCAGTGAAATATTGATTGTGCAACTTTTTTCTTTGGCTGGGCAGTGTATATATATATATATATATATATATATAAATAAAATTGACATGTTAATGCAGATTAATCCATCATCGTGATTAATCATGATAATTACTAAGAATGACTGTGAACATCTGTAGCAGTGCTTTTTGGGCTGTTTGTCCATTGCACATGTGCAAATGGACAGTTGATCCAGTGGTGACAGGCAGCAGAACTAATCCGTAAAGACAGAAAATGCCAAAATAGAAGTGGACCGTCTGGGTGAAAATATGAGGACAAAAAATCAAAATGGAACAGCTGATTTGTTGAAGCTGTTGAAGGTGTTTAATAAACATGTTGAGTGCGTTTATTTCGTTCTTTCTTGAGTCTGTTTGCTCATTCAAACTTAAACACGATTAATGTAAATTAAAAATCCATGATGTTTAATTGTGATTAATTGAAATTAATCCAATTAAAAACTTTCATCATTTGATCACACTTAATTAATTAGTGATGTGCAGCTCGATACTGAAATATCAATATCTCCGATACCAGATCTTTACACTCTAATCGAATCGATACACAAATGAAAATATCAATACTTTTGATATTTTGGTCATTTGAGGAAATAAATATCAGGAACAGAATTCAAAGTAGCTAAACTTTTGGGATTTTGTCCGAATGATATGCACTCGGTGGGAACTTCTTCTTCTTCTGCTGGGTAAGTGTTCAACGCTGACTCACTGAGTCTGTAGGAAAATGTCAGAATGGAAAATTAGTCATGTGGAACAAGTTTAACTCCACAAAAAACAAAACAAAACAAAAAATTAACTCCACAAACAGCCAAGAAGATGATTACTATGCAAATTAAACATTTTATAATAGTTCTTAATAATTAAACAATCATTACTGTCATGTCTTGTATTCTTCATTAAGTTATTATTTAAAATACACTTTTTTTTTTCTCCCCCAGACATAAAGTGTACTTGTACAGAGTATCGGTATCGGATCGATATCACCAATACCAGCCTGAATTACACTCTGTATCGGATCAGGACGGAAATCTGTGGTACTGAACATCACGACTGTCTTCATGTGTTTTATCTGTGTGGTTTTTGAGACCACATTTTGTTTTTGCTTTACATCTATGATGGAAATGACAAATAACGAATCTGATTCTGAAATGCAGCTGGGGCTGGATTTCAGGATTAGCTGTGTAGGATCATAATTTCTGAGATGATTGGAGAAAAAAAAACAGCCTCATTCTATTTGCTCAAAACAGAACCAGATACAACTCCATCATGATGATGTTCACACACACAAACATGCGGATAGGGAACACATTTTTGTTTCAGAAATATACATATCCGCAGTTTGCTGATGGCAACATTTTCTTGTGGTGGCTGGGTGGATAATAGTAGTAGCAGTACGGTAATACTGCAGTAATGGTGATGCAGTATTTATGTAATAATCTCACCAGAGCACTGACTGTGTAAAATCTATTTTCTAGGCCATAGGAGTCTTCAGCTTCTTTGGGCTCTCCATCTAGGCCATCAGGGAGTCCACCAGGGGCTCAACAAATCCTGATTCCAGATACAGAGACAGACTGACACACACACACAGACACACACACAGGCACACACACTTACAAGCTTGGTTCCAGTATGAAGCAACTTGCTCTGTCAGTGCACCTAGAGGATAGCTTTAGCCACCAGCCACCAGCCCCAAATCCACTGACTGATCCAGTGCCCAGACTGTCAGGCCCTGCCCAGCCGCTTCACAATCTTTCAACCTTCACTAGCCGCAGCGAAGCCTCCAGTACTTCCCACTGTGTGTGAAAAACAGCACCAGGGTGAGTAAAACAAAAGGGAAAAGAGCAGGATCATACAGAAAAGAAGACCCCCCCCTCCCAAAAAAAAAAAAAAAACCCAAAAAAGCAGTTGCATTTAATAGAAAATCAAGCAAAGCCTAAAGATTCTTTTGTTGAAATGAATCTTTTGTAATTTTCTAACTGATATCTAGCTGTTTCATTGACTGCAAAGCATCTAAAAACAGTTAATTGTTGGGGAATGCTGCTTTTAAAGTTACGAGCAATTATTCATTTTCTGTTGTTGCCCTGTTCTAAGGCATCACAGGTCGCTTTGACTTCATTTGCCCTGAGATTTTGGGCCAACACATATCAAAGAAACCTACTTGATGAATTGATTTGTACATGCTGATATTCTCATTCGTATTTTTTGACTATAACTGTAATTATCTTGACTATTTAAATAGAGGGCAAATGGTTCCTCTAGTGATTTGCAAATCCATTATTGCCTGCCTAATTGGCTTGGCAAGCCTCGCCCCCTGTCTCCCCCCGCTTGTTCGCTCAAAGATTAAAATCCAGCGGTGATTTTCAGTTGAAACGGGAAAAAGACAGTTTCACAGAAGCTCAAAGAAAAAAAAAAAGCATTTAATAGAAAATACAAGACAGATCATTGGTGAACTTTGCACCCGATGAAGCTCTCGCAACAAGTGAGGTCTTCCAAAGTGAAACAAAAAGATTCATTCCGGAAAGTACGTGGAAATAGACCAGGACTTGATATCAAGAAAAGAGCACTGAGGGTTTTACTGGTGTATATTTGACCTTGCTTCCACACCTGCTGTTGCTTTCTGCCCAGAAGGTTTTTTCCGTGAAGTGGCAGTTACTTGCGCTCACTTTAGATTTCGTGGAAGCTCTTCACAGTGAAAAAACTCCACCGCTGAAGGGGGGAAACTATCCATCTAGTACTGTGTGTGTGTTTAGGTCTTCCTTTCAGATAAAATTCTGGAAGGGAAACAGGAATTGTATGGAAGTCAAATGGAGAAAAAAAACCTGATGTACCATTGGTAGAGTTCGTGGGGAGGGGCCCTGTGCCCAGAAGGCCCATTTTGGTTAGGGTTAGAAAAGGGAAAAGAAAAGGGTTCGGGTTAGATTTATCAACTAAATCCAAACAAATTTTCGGACTAACAGGCCTTGGAGCACCCTATAATGTAATAATTACCTGAAAATGTAATAAAATTTGCACTTTATCAAAAATTTAATAAAACCCAATAATGTAATAAAATATTCTGATTGATATTGTAATAACATTTTTCCTGATAATGTAATACCTACAGTGATGGGAATAACGGTGTTAAAATAAATGCTGTTACGAACGGCGTTACTTCTTTCAGTAACGGGTAATCGAACTAATTACTTTATCTATCGTTATAACGCCGTTTCCGTCACTAACACGCCGTTACTGCGTGTTACTGAAGCTACTCATTGGAGCTGTCATCCAACTTGACTCACACAGACACAGAAGGGTGTGCGTGTGTTTTTGTTTTCCTTTTGGTAAGGGGGGAGGGGAGGAACGAGAGAACAGCCTGAAATGATGATTGGCTAAGGTAGAGGAAGATTTCATGTTAAACCAACCAGTCTTGTCTGAATTTTTACATCACCCTAAGACTGAATGTAGTTTTGTTCTGTCATCATGTGGATTCATGTACCGCTATATTTACTGTCAACTCCCATATCTGTGTTTTATGTCAGAGGAAACTGACCAATCAGTGTCTGCAGTGTTTATATGTCACGTTTTGGTTTTGGTTCCAACATTTTGGAACCTCGGCTCTAAAAATCAAAATTCTTCGACATTTTTAAACTAAAAAAATATAAATAAATAAAAGTAACGCAATAGTTACTTTCTCTGGTAACTAATTACTTTTATAGTGGAGTAACTCAGTTACTAACTCAGTTACTTTTTGGGTGAAGTAACTACTAACTATAACTAATTACTTTTTCAAAGTGACGTGCCCAACACTGAATACCTTATTACATTATTTGGAATGTATTATATTTTCAGGTGAGTCTTTTTTCCCCCAAAACTGATGATGTCAAACTTGACAGATAATGTACCCACAACAAGCACGACTTCACTACTTCATGAGAAACACTACTTGAATGAATGAATGATGAATGAATGAATAGTTTCTTTTGGTCTGTACATTAATCACTGTGCACAGTACAACAAACATAAGAAACACAAGAAAAAACAAACAAAATGAATAGGCCAGAGGCAAAAGCTTATTTTTTGCCTCTCCTTTTCACCTTTCCATCACTTACATCAAACTAAATGTGAACATCAGCGAGGATTTACATTATAAAAGGAATCAAGGACAACAAAAACACATCTACCATCTGCACTTAATATTCCTGAATAATCTTATACTTAAGACGTTTCTTAAACTTTGTCAGAGAAGTAAACAACTTTAATTCATCATCAACATCATGACGTCAGAGTAAAGTAAGAAATAAAGAACGAAAACAGTCACATTGCCCAAGACGAGCCATTTCCCAGCCCCTTAAAGTCTTCAATTCTCCATCAGTCACCAGTTCTGTTAGTCTCATAAATTCCGTCCACTCAAAACATTGCAGTATCGTGCAACATTTTAATATACATCTTGAAATTTGGAAAAGCTTGTGAAAAATACTGTAGTTTTGCGATCTTTTTTTTTTTTTTTTTTTTTTGCTTCTTGAAGTGGCTGTTTTGCATCAGAGTACTGACGTGCCTGTACTAATATTGATATTTTCATCTTCCGTTTTTCTTTCTTCATCCACACGTTCCTCATGTTTTTTTTTTTTTATCCACATGACAATGTAAAAACAACCACACACTGGTCCAAACCATTGGGCAGATGCACAGGCTTTAAGCATTCTTCATGAATCTGAGCTAAACAGCATCTTCAGTTCTAAACTTAAGCTACTTTAAGTGCTATTAAGGATATAAGCCTTTAAAAATCGAAACAATCTCTCAGGTGCTGCACTTTTTTTTGCACTTTACAGCAAAACATGACTGTAACTCTGAAACCCTTTTGCACTATCCATGAAATTCAGATGGCATCAGAAACCTGAGATGCTGAGCTTTCCAACAGTTTATAACACTTTTCGGCAGCAATGCGGGACTGTATTACAAGTAGAAAGGAATTGATTCAGCTAAAAAAAGAAACACCTGGAAATAACAAAAAAATATGAAGTCATAATATGAATATTGAATGTTTAAGATCAAATGTTTAAGCAGATGTAAAATAGTTGAAAGTTTATTCTCAGACCGTTTTATTCTAGACATTTACAGTTGATTCTGAAAATAAAAATGCTAAAAATATTAAGTCTCTTTTTTCCTTTTTTTTTACTAAAACACAGTGTTTTTGGCTTTTATTATTTATAATGACAATAAATTAAAGATAAGTTCTCTCAAAACAAAATTACAAAATTATTATCAAAAAAGACATTTTCTGACACTTATGGATTTGTCCATAATGTCAGGTCTGTCTGTCAAAGGTATCCATGCTGACCTCCATCAACTGCTGGATTTGATATTTCAGATGCAGTTTCATTGCACAAAACTACAATAGACATGAGCAAAATGGTGAGATGATGAATGATGGTTTTCCAATCTGTGTCTTTATCAGATATGCAGAAACTGGAGTTGAATTAAAAAAAAATAATCTACATTTTTGTGACCTAAAACACTGATTACATGTTAATGAGAAGAACATACATAGAGAAAAATCTGCATTTCATCAGTGTATTTTTGTCAAAGTACTATTATTCATCTACACATTGGAAAGTGTTTTAACAGATCTCTGTTATTGCAGCTGATAATACTGTTTATATGTTTATATGAGAATCAAATACTTACATTTTGCAAAAGAATGTTAAGGTAGAATGGGGCATAAATGTGCATATAGAAAATAAAAAGCCTTCCCTTTATTATATAAATATTAGAACCATATATACAGTATATTAAATTATAGAAGTATACATTTTGTTTTTGCAAATGATATGCAATTAGGGGAACTTTGCAATGTTCACGTCAACTTTGCTTGACATTTTATGGAAACACAGTGTTTTGCTTTGCCTTCATTCAGACGGTATCGTATTTGAACTAAAATAGTTCCTCGATGCTGCTGAATGTATTTTGCTTCTCGTCTTGTTAGTCATTTGTAAGATGATGCTGCAGAAAAGGCATTGTTCCGGGTAGTTTGTGAAATCGAAGCTGTTTAACCCTGTAGCCCCCGACGCATCTGTGAGGAGCATTCTGAATGTGTTTAAAAAAAATCAACACTTTGCTCAATAGGAAAAAATTCAAAACATGCTGATAGAAGACACGTGCTTTCCATAGACATCTGAGCATGCTCAGTACACTGTGGAATGGGGGGGACATGGAGCAGTGAACAAAACCAACTTTCTATAAAAATAAACAGTTTTAGCTTTTTTTTATAATGCCGTTTCCATGTCGTTTTTTTTTTGTTTGTTTGTTTGTTTTTACTGTTGTTTGCAGTGTTTTTGTGATTTTCCTTGATTTATTTTATTATATTTTTTCTGAGTTTCGATTGTGTAAGTGCTTTTTGAAGTTCAACCAGGTGCCAAATAACACCTGGACTGATATATTTAAATTAAAAGAGCCCAAAAACAAAAACCTCAGGGCCAAAATTCTAATACTTCCATTCCATTTTTTCATTCATTCCAAGCGACTAAGTATTTACAACACATGACCTGCATACAGCATTATCGGATAATACAAATACAATCAACAGAATACATGCAGGTACAATCTTTCAATTATGCTTAAAAAGGAGTGGGGAAAATTTTTTAAAATGATATAATCCCACCCCTATTTCTCACCAGTAACTTAACATTGTTTCCTGTCTTTAACCCTATAAGGCCTAACGTTTCCTATTTGATACATGACTTTTGAAGCCCTCTACATGATCAATGTGATATTTATTTTCTTGAAAAACCTGTTGTGTACAATTAGATACATGCAATACACAGATAATCCACCAGGGGGGGGGGGAAATTCATTCACGTGAGGGCTTTCCAGTTACATCACAAAACTGTCATTAATGAAGAAAGAGGCAGAAATTTGACAAATTTGAAAAAGAATTACCATTTTGTTAGACATATTTGTGTTATATTATGATTTTGCTTGTTCAAGAATAATAGTATAGTGTTCAGACCCGATGTATAAAATATGACACAAAAATTAAATACCTGGAAACTAATATCTGAAAAAATTTGTTTAGGTTGTTCAGAAGGAACCAATAAAGGCTCCAGTTAAAAAAAAAAACAGAATGTTCTGTCAATGATTTAATGGTACAGGGTTTACCGGAATAAACTTCAAACCAAGACAATGAACAAAAAGGCCTATACTAAATTATAATAAACTCTTTCAACAGTATTTACATTATTTAACCAAAATGTGCATGAAAAGTGGACATCCTGAATCTTGTGATGATGTACAATCTGAGTGCCTTATTTTGTAAAATAAATAAAGTAGAAAAGCACTCGGAAAGCATAGACCTCCACCAAGGTAGTGTTTGTACTTTCCTCCACAAGATGGCACTGAATGACCTCATATGCAAATCTGTACCACCATGCCCTATCTCACAATGATAAAGAATCCTTTAAAAAAAATTCCTGGATCCAGACGGTGATCTGGATCACCACCAAAATTTAATCATCTCTTCCTTGAACCAGAGCGGACATATCCTGAAATTTTCATCAAAATCCGTCCATAATTTTTTTTGAGTTAAGTTGCTAACAAACAAACAAACCCTGGCAAAAACATAACCTCCTTGGCAGAGGTAAAAAGTCAACCTTTGATTTCTTTCTTTGTCTTTTTCTGTTTTTCCACCGTGTTTTGACCCTGAAAACACACCGTAAACCAAAACCACTGAAGAAAACGAACACAAGCACATACTCACAGCAGCTTTTATGAACTTGAAACTAATTCACAGCAGCACATTTACCTGGAATAATGTCTCAGGGGTTAAAGGGTTCATACTGTGCCAAGTTCCTTTTGTTCAGTCTCAGATTGCCGTTATATAATGTGTCCAACGCCCTAAAAGTAATGACTTAGGGTTTGCCAACTACTGGCTGCTTTGCCAGAGTGATGAACTGACATACTGGTGACTAAAACATACAAAGGCGTAGCTTGTTGAATACACACCAAGCCCTTAAGTGCACTCTTAACCTTAAAAGCCTTCATGCTTGCTGACTACAGTCAAATAAATTTACTTGACTTGGTTATGGTTCGCTGCTTTTGTTCCTCTGTGCAGGGAGCTAATAAGTCAATCCCATCCGCCGCCTGATACAGTGAGGATGCACTTATCGCGTTGTCAGCAGCTCGTTTCATTAAAGGCTGCGGTTAAGTTTGCATGTTACCGATTCAACAATTTTAAATTACCTCGCCCGAGCCAAGTCACGGAAAAACAAAAGGCAAGGAGTCCCTGTGCAAAGCCCTGTCCTGCTTTGACCATCAATCACGGCTGTCAGAGCAGCTGTGCTCCCGGTCTTTAGTGGGAACTCACACCAGAGCTCTACATCACCTGTGCTGTGATGAATGCACAGGCTTTAGCGGCACTGGTTTTGATTAGAGGCTGTGCCGTCGATAGATAGCGGCACAGAAAACAGTGAATGGTATGAATATCAGGTGTCAGGATGTGGTCGATGCAGGAATCCGGGAAGCATCTTATTTAAATTCATGCAGATTTTTGTCCTTAAAGGTTGAATTGCACTGAACAGTATGCCAGTGGGTCCCAACCTGTTTAGCATCACACATTTCAGGTGACCCCAGACATTCAAAACAGAGATTTTTTTTTTGCTAAAATTCATTTGTTTGTAATAATTGTAATAATAATTGTAATCATGTAATACTTTGCTAGACTATATTCCAAATACCTATTCATTTTACACAAGATTTAGTCTGTTTAATGAATATAATTATGGACGGAGGCAGAAAAGGCAAGTTCAGATTACGATACAAAGTGAGAATTTGATTTTCCTTGGTCAGGATATGTACAGTCAGTCCAGCTTGGATTTACAATTAATACTGAACAAACAATAACTAAACTATGCATTATGAAAGAGCTGCAGCATCTGAAACCGACCACAATGAATATTTGACAGATAAATAGTGTCATGTCTTTTATGTATTGGGATTGTCTCTCTCAACTCACCATATAGTTTTTATTTGTAAGTTTTTGTAAGAGAATTTTTATTTATATAATTATTCATTTATCTTCTGAACCTGCTTTATCCTCACTAGGGTCACGGGGGTCACTTGGAGCCTATCCCAGCTACTTTTGGGCGAAGGCGGGGCAGAGTCCTGCACGGGTTCGGTTACCGGCGGGTGAATTTTAATGAAACGGGTGAAACATTTTGTGCTGTGTCGGATAAAGGTTCGAGTCGGGTCGGACACAGGAGAGCATGGGTCTAATTCGCAGCTTACATTAGGCGACAAAACATCATGTGCCAACAAACTCTTTGTTAAGCAATGTTTTCATTTGGCTCTGCCTTCAACTGAAGTTGCACATGCCACTATTCGATTGTCGTGGCAATAAACGTTTGTATTTAATTTTGGCTATCTGACTGATGTTCATTCCGGTTCAGATATCAAGTTTATTTATAGCGGGTCGGTTCGGGTGCGGAATTGTCTTTTAATTCAGGCAGAAAACAGGTCGGATGTGGGTTTAAATATGATAGGTTCGGGCAGTTACGGTTTGTTAAAATCAGAACCGTGTAGGACTCTGAGGCAGGGTACACCCTGGACAAGTCACCAGTTCATCACAGGGCTGATGTATAGAGACAAACAATCACTCTCACATTCACACCTATGGGCAAGTCAGATTAACCAATTAACCAATCAGTGCATGTCTTTGGATGGTGGGAGGAAGCTGTAGTACCTGGAGAGAACCCATGAAGACACAAGGAGAACATGCAAACTCCACACAGAAAGGTCCCACCATTTATATATTTATTATCTCTGCCAAGGAGGTTATGCTTTTGCCAGTGTTCATCTGTTTGTCTGCTTGTGTTCAAAATAACTTGAATAGTTCTGAACAGATTTGGATGAAATTTTCAGGAATATTTAGAAATGGCAGGAGGAACAAGTGATCCGGATCACCGTCTGGATCCAGGAATTTTTTTAAAAATTATTTTTTATCTTTGGGAGACAGGGCATGGTGGCACAGATTTGCATATGAGGTAATTCAGTGCCATCTAATGGAGGAAAGTACAAACACTACCTTAAAAAAACAAAGTACAAACAGTACCTTAGTGGAGGTCTATGTTTTCTGAGTACTTTTCTAGTTTATCTATCTATTTATTTATTTATTTATTTATTTTTACAAAATAAGGCACTCAGAATGTACGTCATTACAAGATTCAGGATTGGCAGAGGTCTGCACTCTCTGAGTGCTTTTCTAGTATAAATACAGTGGTACCTCTACTTATGAACGACTCTACCTACGAAATTTCCAGGTTACGAAAATCCTTTACGGTAAAATACTGACTCTACTAACGAAAGAAATTTCAAGTTACAAAAGGCTCAATTATTCCATGCTTTACGGTAAAGTACACTTCCACTCAGCGCTCAGGATATGAACGGCGTAATTATTCCATACTT
>JAQQZY010000013.1:12797452-12809952 GCA_030068375.1 Ostorhinchus rueppellii | reverse complement strand
TTTAATATAGTGTAATGAGTGTGGATTTACACAGGAACGATCTCCGACACACACAAGTGGAAGTTGTGCAAAAAAACAAAAAAACAAAACTTTGTTATATAAACGTAACTTGCACAAACACCCACCGCCGTCATCACGATCATCTGGGCTCTGCTTCAACACGAGTATGTGCTGCTCCTAACACCAGTGCACAAAGTCATTTAAAGCAAAAAAAAAAAAAAAAATTAGGACCGCTCCTCTGCTCTCCTCTTGCTTCGACGCCATGATGCCTCTCAGGGGAACCAGCCACGGCCCCTTTTAGAGGAAGGGAATAAATACCCCGCTGCATTAGTGCAACTTTCCGCTCGGCGTTAACCCAACCGGGATTCCGTAGATCCAGTTTTGTCCATCCCCACAGGATAGACCACTGTTAATACGATTACAGAGCAAGAGACTTTAAGATAATTCAAAGCATCTCCACGGCTAATTTCAGAAACGCAGCATGGATGCCACATCCGCTTATTGTCGTCCCCTGCATGCTAAAGAGAGCATAAGAGTTGACTTATTACCACACAATACTGACTAAGTGGGAAATCTCTTTGGACATGGCGGCGCACCATATGCTAGATTTAATTCGATTTTCTGTTCAGGCTTTAGTTAAGTGCTTCTAAAGTTTCTTGTCCTACAGCAAGAGGAGGGTAAGAGGGCAGCAGTGGCTTTGTGACTTGATTTGCTCTTTCAACAAGGGGCAAATAAGCCATGATTTGGTAAAATACAGAGCGCTTACAGCAACATGGCAGCATTAGCAGGCTGGAGTATTTGGTGCAAAACTGGATTAAGCCTAATCCTACAGTAAATTCATTTCTTTCAATGCAGATCTCTTGTAAATTTGTGTTTTCTGGGACTATAGCCTTAATCCGTGTATTTGTAGGCATCCATAAGGAGATAAGAGGTGTATGGCTGAATGTTTACTTGACCTTATTTATGGGATGTATAGGCCTAGTGCAGAACTTTAAATACTATGGTTAGAGAAAGTCTTCAAGTGGATGGAGCGCTGCAGGGCAGGTCTGGCAGTGCATGAATTTGATTTGTCATATCACATTGTTCATTGTAAGCCCGGATGTGAAATACACTAAAAAAAAATATTAGAATGCACTTAGAAATATAAGTTTGATGACATCACTAGAAAATCTTAAGTACAGTCAACTCCTTTGTAGATATTGTCGAACCTGTGAATACATTTCAGTTAAATCGATTTAAATACATTTTAGTTATGGCCACACCTCTTTTTCTTTTGACCACGTAAATTGTGAACTGCCCACACATGTCAAGGTTCAAGAGGAGGAGTTCCATTGTGTATCATACACTGTAAAAAGTCAAACTTGAATCAACTTAAATTTTTTTCTTCAATAGGTCAGACATAAAAAATTTTTTTTTTAAAATAGTTGAGTGAACCAAATAACATTAAATTACATTCAGTATAATTTAATTTGCTTCACACAAGTATTTTTTTTCATACGTGACTTATTGAAGAGAAATGTTTAAGTTGATTCAAGTTTGACTTTTTACAGTGTATAAGATACAACTCAAAAAGTTCTACACAGCTGTCAGTGATTGTTTTACGGTGAGAGGACTGTTTAAATGTCCCGTTTTATTCTCCACCAGTTGCAGCAGCCTTTTCCGTAGACATTTTCTCTTAGCTAGGTGTCCGCTAGCTGACTTGCTATTTTCTCAGCTGTACACTGTAAACCCAAATAAGGTGACTTTACTTTTTTTTTTAAAAAATTGAGAAAAGTGGTTGCCTTAGAAAATTATTTCACGATTAATAAACTTTTAAATACATTTATTTTTAAAAGTTCATTAATCACGACTTAATTTTCTAAGGCAACCACTTTTCTCGTTTTGATTTTTTAATAAACTCAATTTATCTGGGCTTACTGCATTAAATCAGGTATTCAGACGCAGGTGTCAAAAGTATTCACGTTCACTCCTCAGGTAGATATTAGAGTTTAAAAAGACTTCTGTAGAAGTTGAAGTACCAACTCAAGGATTTTACTCAAAAGTGTAAAAGTACTGGTTTTAAAACGACTTAAAGTATAAAAGTAAATTGAAGGGGATTAGGACAAAAGCTTAGGTGGGGCCTCAGGGGCCTATGGTGCACCTCCCAAAAACATTTTTCTGCAGGTCAAAATGACAATAATGTTGGATTAAATTGTTAATGTTGAATAATTTGGGATGCAATAGGCTACACTAGAAAATGAAGACATTTTAGTCCAATGCTAATGTATTAAAGAACCACACTGAGTATTAACATGTGTTTCATGGAGCAGAAGATGTGATGACTATTAGAATATAAGTATTGGAATGGTGCAAAGAGTCAGATACGATGGTTTATAGTATAAAATATAATAGAAAGAATGTATAAAGAAAATATTATTGAATAGTATATGTTGGTAGTTATCCAACTACAATGAAATTCACTCTTATCCGGGTGGCACCATTTACAGGTTTTTTTTGTTTGGTTTTTGTTTTTGAACAATGAAAAGTTGGAATGAAAAGAAGTTGAAATGAAATAGTTGTAATGAGTAAAATGTAAGGAGTAAAAGTAAAATAATGACTCCAGTAAAGTATCTACAACTAAAATGTCGAACAAAGTATTTGCACTTTGTTACTTGACGCCTGTTGATGATGTAACAGGTCTCCAAAGGTTGTTTCATTTCATAGTGGAATGTTTCAACTACTACCCCTTACCAGTTTGTTTCCTGGGGTAGTGCCAAGTGTAAGGGCTAAAGGGGAGGGGTGCAGGGTGAGGGGGGGGGGCAAGGGGTGAATAGGGATCGGGCCTGTGGTTAAAGAAATGCTTCAGCTGGATGAAGTGCTGCAGGGCAGGTCTGTTATTACATGGAATTATTCCACGTGGCATCTTTTGTTTCTGCAAACCGCATTGTTAAAGCAGGTATTCAGATCAGCAGTGAAACATGTCCCTACTGAGAGAAGGAGGGGGGGGATGAACAATCTGCTGGTAATGAGTAAATGTATTCCAGCGAGCGCTCAGAATTCTTCAATCATTTGACGACTGTTTTAAGGAATATCTTCCCAGACTGAATAATGAAGTGACATGATGAATCCAGGATGAGCGTCAGGCCAATATAGATCAGCTTCCCCCAGGAAATCAAAGGCTCTTTGAGAAATGCATAGAATTATGGCCCTATAATAACAAAGGAAAAGCTCTGCCTGTCCAGTTGTGACTTTCAAAAGCAGGAAAATATGACAACCGGCTTGGTGGAAAATAGTTCCAGCTCTGAGTGACAAATCAAATAGTTATTGCTGTACACGACTTACAAAGTGCAGTCTGAAAATGCGGGCCTGCCAAGATGCTTTTTTCATCATTGTGCTGCCCTCTACGGGCCTTCTTTCACCCTCCCTCTTCTTTTTCCCTATCCCCCTCCCTTCCTCACCTCCTCCACATTACCATACCCTTTAAAGAGTATTGCACGCAATAAATTGCTTTTCATTTCCACGCCGTGACAGACCTGAGATTGTGGGATTTATGCATTTTTACGAGTGATTTCGGCTGTCATACTATGGTAATTGTTTCATAATACGTCCATCGCTGTAGGGGATGCGCTTGTTTGCACCAACCAAGATCAAGTTCCACTGGTTGAAACGTTAGTGAGAAGACAAAGCTTGTGTATATACATAGGATATCCTGTGACCGATGCAGAACTGGAGAAAGGCTATCGAATGATTTGATCCGAGGCGAGAGCTGATATGCACTGATCTCCGGTCGATTTGGACAGTCTGGCAATTGAAATAAAGAGACCTTGGCAGATCTATACATAAACTGGTACAAGCCGCACTACTGGCAGCAGACAAGAGGATTCGTGCTTTTTCTCCTCCGCTTCGTCAGTGCGCATGGATGAAAGTCACAGTTAAAATGCATGCGGCAAGTCTTGTCTGATGTGGGATTACTGCGTTTTTATTCGCCCAGTTTTCTTGACCATGTTCGAACTTTGGTTTTGGCTCTTTTTCCGAGATGACACTGCTCATTTCAATTGCTGCTGGAAGAATACAGGAGCCCGTTTTACCGCGCTGGCGTGAATGAGACTGTATATGTGCTCCTCGAAGCCTGGTTTATGGAGTTAAACACCGAAGAGACTTGACTTTAAGGATTTTTTTTTTTTTTTTTTGAACAGCCGGCGGAAGGGCGGACGGTGAAATCACGAAATCCATGTTTTCACTGAGGATGGAGAAAAAAGAAGGGGCACAGCCGTGATTTTTCGGGATGCTTTGGCGTTTACCGGGATCATCACGGTAAGAGGACAATGATTCCTTGTGTCTGTTTCTGTTTCTGCGTCTGTGTCTATAGGCGTATGCTTTAACAGTATGGGGAGCTGTCCGCGGTGCTGAAATCTCTGCTTTTTTTTTTTTTTTTTCACCCTCCCGTTTAGTTGCATTGATGAAGTTGATCCGGATTTAAGATGCTGTTGAGCAAGGTGTCTGCGGCTGCATGGCAATAACAAGCGTAGAGCTTGCATTTTTATGCTCAAATACATCACCACAGTTTTATTCCATCCCAAATAATTCGCTGCTGCCTCCGCACGAGCAAGTTATCTGTATTACATCCACAGGAGACGCACGTTTCTTAAGGTTACGACAATCAACTTAAATGGAAGAAAACCAAAAAGTGGGTGCAGTTACTGCAACATATGCTCCGATTTAGGGGGATTTACTGGGGTGATGTGTAGGCTTTGTGCTCTTTTAAGGAGCGCACAGACCTAACGTGTGTGTAGGGTATATGTGTGTGTGTGTGTTTGATGGCGTGTGCACGCGCGCTCACGCGTCAGTGGCTGAGAGAGAGAGAGAGAGAAAGAAAGAGAGCGAGCGAGAGAGAGACTGAGATCTGTAACCTTCTATATAGCGGATGCCTTACAGAATACTTGATTATAGAATTATTTACTCCCCGTCAAAATGCAATTTCGATCACAGATTCACCATGAGATCAACGCCACTTGCTTATTTGCTTTTGACCAACTCCTCTCATTTCTTTTTTTCGCCCGTGGGCAGAAGAAGGGCTGCGACTGTCGCCTTGTAGGCTGATATCCACATTTTTTTTTTTTTTTTTTTTTTTAATCACAGGCCGGATTTGAAGATGAACGTGAACTGCTGGTCTTAGTCGCAACCGTTAGTTATTATTCTTATGTTTTGTAAATAAATCAACCCAGGATTGTTTCAGTCGTGCCAGTCGAATATATCCCCCCCTCAGTCCTGATGTTGTTTGCACGGAGGTGGAGAGAAGGGAGCCGACAGTTTCCCCACTGTTATCAAGTCGTCGGGTATGCGGGGTGAGTGAGAAACCTTTGTCGTAAGGAGATAGGAGTTGATCGCATCTTTTCAGATTTTTAATGTTACTTCAGTTGAGAGGTTGGATGAAAAAGAATAGACCTGACACGTCAGCACAGAGACAAGACAGATGTGTTAAGAAAACACATCCTCCTCAAAAAAAAAAAAAAAAAAAATCTTAATTCTCAGGGGAGTGAATTAGTAAATGACCAGATCTATCATTCTGCACACGGTGGATGGCGAAGCTTTTTTTTTTTTTTTTCCCACCCCTTCACAAGATGGATTGGAATTCAGGCGAACAATCAGAAATGCGCAGTGGCCATCCACATCGGGTAGTTGTGTTATCAACTTGATAATATTATCGCTAAAGTATGCGGTGATTAAAGATTCATCCCAGGCGCTTGTTTTCAGTGTCAAAGCCAAAATGATGCCGACATAACACATCTGCATAATGAGCAAACATTAATAGGCCTACTTGTCTGTGCCTGTGTGTTTGTTGTGACTGTCTAATATTCATATGTGCTTGGATCTTTATCAGTTGCTGTTGTGCGTTTTCCTGTAAATGTAGCCCATGTATCATGTGTTTGCCATGTATAAAACAGAACTCGTCCTTTTCTTTTCCTCCTTAGATGACACCTCATACTGGTACCGCACTTGAGTGAGCTGGGGCATCCTCTCCCAGGAAAAATGCATATCTGGATCCTAAAAATAATCCTTCTGATTGCATCATCTCTGAGGCTGATCGAGATGTATGACAATTATGGGGAGATCTGTCGAAACCTTTGTACGTGCGAGGAGAAGGAAGGGATCCTGACGGTGAGCTGTGAGAACCGGGGGATCATCCGACTGACAGAGATCAGCCCCGTCCATTTCTCCGTGTACCACCTCCTGCTGACAGGGAACCTTCTGAAGAAACTGTCAGTCAATGATTTCATCAATTACACCGGGGTGACCATCCTGCACTTGGGTAACAATGATATATCTGAGATAGAGTCAGGTGCCTTCAACGGACTCCAGGGATTAAAACGATTGCACCTGAATAATAATAAGATTGAAATTCTGAGGGATGACACCTTTGCAGGATTGGAGAGTTTGGAATATCTACAGATTGATTATAATTACATCACCAATATAGAGCCCAATGCCTTGAGCAAACTACACCACATGACAGTCATGATTTTGAACGACAACTTGCTGTCCTTCCTCCCTTCCAATATCTTTCGGAATGTTCCGCTAACGCACTTGGACTTAAGAGGGAACCGGTTAAAAATGTTCCCCTATGTCGGCCTCCTGGAGCAGATGGACAAAGTTGTGGAATTACAACTGGAGGAGAATCCCTGGAACTGCTCCTGTGAGCTCATTGCTCTCAAGGCTTGGCTAGACAGTATAGCCTACACGGCTCTAGTGGGAGAAGTGGTTTGTGAGACGCCATTCAGGCTCCACGGCAGGGACTTGGATGAGGTGTCCAAGCAGGAGCTCTGCCCAAGACGGCCCGCAGAAGACACGGTCAGGCCTGCACCCCCGAGCAGCACCAATGGATATTACCAGACCACACCTGCTGCTGTCACAGCCTCCGCCACTTCCTCGGCTGTGTTTAGGTCCTCTTCTCGGCCTACCAAGGGCACGCGGCAATTTAACAGAACTAGGTTAAAGCCCACTTCTCGAATACCAGGAGGTAACCCTTACAACTATGGCCCCATCATTGGCCCCAAATCTCCTGTGCCTTTGGACTGTCCCACTGCCTGCACCTGTAATCTGCAGATATCTGAAATCGGGCTAAATGTCAACTGCCAAGAGAGAAAGATTGAAAGCATTTCCGATCTAAAACCCAAGCCATACAATCCCAAAAAAATGTATCTCACTGGAAATTACATCCCTGTGGTACGGAGATCAGATTTTGTCGATGCCACTGGATTGGATTTGCTTCACCTGGGAAACAACAGGATAACTCTGATCCACGACCGAGCTTTTGGGGATTTAACCTACCTGCGTAGGCTGTACTTAAATGGTAATCTCATGGACAGGCTTACGGGAGAAATGTTCTTTGGTTTGCAGAACCTGCAGTACCTTTATTTAGAGTACAACAAAATCAAGGAGGTTGATGCATCCACTTTCCGCTACCTTCCTAATCTTCATCTGCTTTTCCTCAACAATAACCTGCTGAAAACATTACCTGTGGGCCTCTTTTCCGGTCTGTCCCTGTCTAGGCTTAATCTGCGCAACAACAATTTTCAGAACCTGCCTGTGAGTGGTGTTTTAGATCAGCTCAAGCTGCTGGTGCAGATAGATCTCTTTGAAAACCCCTGGGACTGCTCTTGTGACATTGTAGGGATGAAGATATGGCTCGAGCAGCTCGGCGCAGGCACTGTGGTTAACGAGGTGGTTTGTAAGACACCCAAACGCCACGCAGAAATGGAACTGCGCTCCATCCAGTCTGAGCAGCTCTGCCCGGACTACACCGATGCTTACGTCTCACCTACTCCCCCTACGGATGAGCCGTTAGACGTCCAGACAGTCACCACAGAGGCCCCTCAAAAGTTCAACACCCCCAGCAGCACCGTTCCCCTCTCTGTCCTCATTCTTAGCCTCCTGCTTGTTTTCATCATGTCTGTGTTTGTGGCTGCAGGGCTTTTTGTGGTAGTGATGAAAAAGCGTAAAAAATCACAGAGCGACCGCACCAGTACCAACAATTCAGACGTCAGCTCTTTTAACTTGCAGTACAGTCTCTACAGCAACCGCTCTGGCCCTAAAGTCAAAGCCCCGGCAGGTCACGTCTATGAGTATATTCCCCATCCGATGGGTCACATGTGTAAAAACCCGATTTACAGGTCAAGGGAAGGGAACACAGTGGAGGATTACCGTGACCTCCATGAGCTGAAGGTCACATACAGGAGTCCGGATGAGGAGAGGGAGAGCAGTACGATGAGGAGTCCTTCTTACAGCGTTAGCACCATCGAACCACATGAAAACCCCTCCCCTGTCCAGGATGCAGATCATTTCTTCAGAGGCATACTGGAGCCTGATAAGCAGTCCCCGCATCAGTCCATCCCATCCATCCCAGCAGGTGCCAATTTAGAGTACAAGTACACGGGACCTGTGTCATACACATACAACCCGAATTTTGATGTCAGACGTCAGTTCTTGCACCCGGAGAGGATAAGAGAAACAGTGCTCTATGGCACAGCACCCAGTACTGTTTATGTCGAGCCCAACAGAAATGAATATTTGGAGCTAAAAGCTAAACTGCAGTCTGAGCCCGATTACCTCGAAGTTCTTGAGAAACAGACCACCTTTAGCCAGTTCTGAGCAACAGGATCGTTAATGTAATGAAGCATTTTGTCTCTTGACCCTCCTTGAAGCAGCGGCTCAGTTCTTAGGGTGCCTTGGCACAATGCAAAACAAGCAAAAGCGAAGGAGTTAACATGGGGTGTGCCGAACAGTCTTATTCTTATTTCTGAAACATGACATTACAGGAATGGATACAGCTTTCTGAAACAAACATGGATGAACAAAATTGCTCTACTTAACTGATGAAGCAAAATCTATTTTTCTATGGTGAAGATCAAATAACACACAAAATGTAAGTGTACAGGTAAATCTTACCCAACTTCATTTTCAGGAATATAACCATACATAAGATATATTGTGAATCAGAAAAGAAAATGTTTATAAAATCACTTCTGGACAAAAACACTGTACAGCAGATCATCGAAACTGTGTAGGACTATTTTCTGCTGTAGTCTGTAAGTAAGTATTTATTGATATAATCTGCCATGTCTTTTCAAAACTTTTGATTCTACATCAATATTACCTGTGTCATCATACTCCATGACCCTCTGGAAAGGCTTATGTTTGTAGTTTCATTTACTGTAGCTCTGCATTGTAAAAGTGGCTTTTTTTGGAAGTGGCACACCCCCAATGTTTCAAAAAAGACTGCGTCATTTGAAGAAGATGATAAAAAAAAAAAGTGTCTTTGTATGCTTTCTGCACTTTTTGGAATTGGAAGGCGACTTAGCCTTCAATGAGCTCTCATAAAGGAGATTATTATATTAAAAATGAATATGGGTATTCATTCTTAATATGTAGAATTGATATGTTATCAAAAACAAAATTCATAAATGATATTTGAAGTATTATTATGTTGTGTAATACTGATATTTTAATCAATGTAACACCTATTTTTATACAAGCATTCGCAAATTCTCTATCCCTTATCGATTTTATTTGTTTCGATTGCTTTGCACTTATTGCACTATATTGACCAAACTATGTTATTGTCATCAAATAAACATGATGTCAGGTTCATACAATGTGCTTATGAGGAAGATGACGCTGTTTGGTGGAAACATAAAGGTTGTTTGGTCCAATGTTTGACTTTTACACAGACGTGAGGAATGAATTTAGCAAGAAAAAAAAAAAAACAGAGTATTTTTGGCAGCCAAATGCTACTTGATTTTTGTCATGAAATGGCTGTTCTTTGGCTGAAAAGAACTGAATTGATCTCAACTTGGCTGTGGACTCAATCATAGCAGATAAAGATACAGTATATATGCTTCACTCAAAGGGGCAGCCAGTGTCTCAGAGAGGATTGGAATCGATGTGTATCAGTCAATGATCATTATCAGAGGCTGTCCCTTTTTGCAATTAAATCATGACAACAGCATTCGACGTTGCTGCTTGCCAAGCGATAAGTTGTGATTAACATAAACATCATTGGAGACAACTTAAACATTGGAGAATTCAATGCTGTTTTAGCATTCTGACATAGCTGGTACGAACTTTGACACTGATGAAAAGTGCAGTTGCTGGATTAAAGGTTTGGTGTTTCAACCATTGCACTGCTAAATCTATGTTTTCAAAATGGTTTGTTTGATGTGTGCATATGTTTTTAGATATATATTTCCTTTTCAAGATATGAAGAAAATGTTTTTAAAATGCTTTTTGTTCGGTGAATCTTTTAAGCACTTCTTTTGATCAACTAAATCCAGTATGCAAAGCAGGTCTATACAAATGCAACGGATGCTCTGTGCCACCATTTTCAGTGTGCGGCGAGCATCACCGTTTAGGAATTCAGTGTTCCTTTGACTGAGACAGACACGGATCTCAGCGGAAAGGAGACAAAAACAACCTCAGCCATGTCAGACACCTTAATCTGTTCCCTGTTTTCTGAAGCAAAACAAATGATTTTGATCATGCTGAATTGATGACGATGGGGGACGGCAAATGTTAGCGCCGTCACTCCTCTGTCAGCTGTATTCTTGCATTTTGGAATCATTTTTTAACATTTCTGTGAGGTGTCTTTTCTCAATGAAAAAAAGAAAAAAAAAAAAGTGGAAAGTGAAACCGGCCGGCTCAGGGTCTTTCATTCGTTGGAGCTCACAGTGAGAACAGAAGGCACCATTTGGGAGATGAGGAATCCTGGAACCCAGTGTAACTGTGGATGTGTCATACATGTAGCAGGGGATGTGAATCATAGCCAAATGTGTGCTGTCGCCCAGCATTGCTAGCCTATGGGATGAAACAGTGTTGACAGTTTTTTGACATGGATTTATTTATATATTTTTCTGATGTCAATTTGAAAAAAAAAAAAAAAAAGGTGCATGTTTTCCTGAAAATCCTTATTCATTTTCAGGTCACAACCTGGCCAGTCTATGTTTAAAACAAAAACAAACATGTATTTTCTACAAAAATCTGCTGTTTTTTTTTTTTTTTTCCCTTCTGTTCCTCTGAATATTATATCATTCAACTCATTTGGCTATGTTCTCAGAACTTGCGTGAGCACAATTACATAATCACTGAATCATGCATTCAAATGGGTTTGTTCTTCCTGTATATTTGTGTGGATGCTTGGATATTCTTCCCTGCTGAGCTCCCAGTGTTGAAGTTTCGTACTGTTATCAGAGGTGTCACAAGCATTCACATACTCACTCAGGTAAAAACCCTAGTATCGATACTAGGGTTTAAAAAGCTGAAGTATCAACTCAAGTTTTTTACTCAAAAGTGTAAAAGTACTGGTTTCAAAACTCCTTCAAGTAAAAGGGGATTAGGACAAAAGCTTAGGCGGTGCTACAGGGGTCAATAGTGCACTCCCAAAAAACATTTTTCTCAAGGCCATAATGACTATAATGTTGTATTAAAATGTTAAATGTTGAATAATTTGGGATGCACGAGGCTACCTGTTCCAGTCACATATATGTAAACTGACAATGAAGGGATTTTAGTCCAATACAAATGTATTAAAGAACCATATATGTGCATTATTGAGCATTAACGTGTTTCATGGAGCAGAAGATGTGATGACGAGTGGAATATAACATATCATGTACAAACCAACAAGGAGACGGAATGGTATATGTCTAAACGTCTCATCCAACCACAGTCAAATTCACTCTGATTTATTTGGATTTTATTTCATTTGAGCAATGGAATGAAAAGAAGCCGAAATGAAATAAGACTAATAAGGCTATTTTAAATTGTAAGGAGTAAAACCAAAATTTCTACTTTAAGGTAACAAAGTATTTGTACTTCATTACTTGACACCTCTGAGTGTTATGACCCAGCGCCACAGTAGCAGGTGGGCGGAGCTACCCAAATGCGGGAATATAAAATGTATGTTTGACAGACAGAGGTAGGAAAAGACTCCTGCAGGTTGGAATAATGCTTTTAACTCTTTAAACCCGAAGTTTAAAATGGTCCGAGTGGAGTTTGTTTTGTTTTTTTTCTTATTTGGACGAACAAAAGATTAGAAAATATGCGGTGAGTAAGCCTGTAAGCCCATTTTTCTACACTATAAACAGTAAAATACAAAATCAACTTAAAAAATTTTCCTCAATAGGTCAAATTAAAAAGAAATAGTTGAGTGAACCAAATTAAATTACATGAAATGATATATAGTGTGATTTAATTTGGTTCGCTCAATTAATTTTTTTTTTTAATGTTGATTCACTGTTTTACGGTGTAGAGCACTAAGAACTTTCTAAAACCTCCACTGCAAATTATTTGGTTCTTACCAAGATTTTTTTTTTTAAAAAAAAACCTTACATTGAGAATTGTTAGATTATGTATCTTGTTTAAAGAATTTTTTTTTTAAAGGTGGGGTCGGAGATGTTAGAAAAACAGCTCAAGCAGGCTACATTTTGAAAAGACACAATTCAAAAGTCCCAACCCCTTTCTTCAGA
>JAQQZY010000013.1:12778937-12792212 GCA_030068375.1 Ostorhinchus rueppellii | reverse complement strand
TCTCTACTAACGAAATTTTCTACTTACGAAACTACTTCTGGAACGGATTAATTTCGTAAGTAGAGGTACCACTGTAGTTCTGATTAATACTAATAGTCAAAATGCTGCTTTACCTTAAATGTTTCCGATGAGAACACTCAACCATGTGCACAATAGAAACGCCAGGTACTTTTTTTTAGCCTCTTTCTTCCTACATTTGGACCACACACTACTTGACATGAAAAAATGTGTAAATGGTAATTAAGCTAATATGTGGCCAGCCAGTGTATAGTAATAGAGAGAGGGGGTGGACACATTCCATATGCTTGACTGTTGCCTCACCGACCCCCCACCCTCTGGAGATGTCTCATGCTCAGCGCAGCCTCACTGCCTGCTTGCCACCCCAGTCTCCATGATGATGTGAGCAATTGAGTTCAAGGAGATCTGGGTAATTGGGAGGGCAGGGATGGCATCTGACAGGCACCGATGGCTCCAATGATTACTTTAATCAGAGTGGTTAATGGAATTCCTTCAGGCATGTAGAAATGCTCAAATGTTCATCAGCACTCAACCGGTTTTTACCCCCACCAGCATCGCCGTGACTCTCCAGCCCTCCACACACCTCCCTCCACATGCCCCACGTTGCAATAATTACCGATCAGATTCCATTCCTTAAATGCGTTTGGTTCGGGTGTAACGCTCAGCATCCGGTCATATCTCGTGTAAATGCAATTTTATGTTTCTGCTGGACTGTTTTGTGATCAAATGCATTATGTATGAACAGCAGCTCCTGTGGAATCCTCATAAATGCATACAAATGTGCAGTGTGATGGACAAGGGAGCGACTTTATGTTGTGTTTTGTGATTTTAACGCTTAAAGACCCAAACATCTTCTGATCTAAAATGTTTAGTAACGGCCGATCTTGTAATTCTACGAATACATGTAAATAATTGGTGTAAAATGCAGTTTTATATCTTTTCATGGTCATCAGATATGACCCATTTGGATGTTCAGAGGCTCTATCGTTACCATGGAAACACTGTCATCTCCAACATTGATTCGCCAGTAAAGCCTATGGAGTTTGAACAACCCTTTCATGCATGACATCAGTGTTTGTGGACACAGTTTCAGCTCCCTTTCCAAAGGGCTATAAAGGAAATATTCTCCAAACCACAAGGGGGCGGTCTTTATAGACAATGACAAAAAAAAAAAAGTATCTTCGTTTTAGTATTTTGGACTGCTCTGCGATCTATTAAAGTTAACCTCCTAAGACCTAGCTATGTTTGTGGACAAGAGTTTCACAGCTTTAGACAAAAAAAAAACTGTCCACTGTAAAGGTTGTTCCATAATTTTAAAAAATAAAAGCATCTGAAAAAAATGGTTTCATCATGATTTTTGGAATATGGTTAATTATTTAATTAAGAAAGCCAAAACTTGTACTTGGGTCTCAGGTGGTTACATATCTTTTTAATGAAATCATGAACAAAAAAAACAAACAAAAACTAGATGGGTTTCAATTCTAAAAACATCTAAATACTTTTTTCTTATAATTCATGCTTGAAAGGGTTCATGACAGTATTTATTGAGAAAAATCACTTTTTCTTCAGTTTTCTGTTTCTCATGTAATAACCTTCAACTTTAATCAGAGCTTCAATGAACATCTACATGATGAGTGAATTCAATACAGGAAAATGTGTGATTTTCACCGAAATAATGCAAAAATACAGAAGATAAGATTATAATAGATGGTAATAAGTCACTTACGAAAATGTTACTATTGTACATTTCTGAATAAGTGCAATACATATGTCAGTGTAACTTTTTAGAGCAGGGGTGTCAAACTCATTTGAGTTTTTTTTTCAGCCTAATATGATATAAAGTGGGCCGGACTAGAAAACTAATATAAATAATAGGATAACTTTTGAGTGAAAAACATTTTTATTCCATAATTTAAATGTTTAAATCTATAAATTGCACTCAAATATAACAAATATGAACAACCTGAAAACTCTTAAGTATAATGAGTGTAATGTTAACAATATTACATCTTAATTTATCATTTATGCATGTGAATAACAACTTAGAGATCACAGTAGATCTACAAATACACAAAAATATTATTAAAATTCCAGATACGTCTCTTAAGAGATTCCAGGTTATTCACTTTTTTGTGAAAGGCTAGTCTGTAAATGTAAATATTTTTGTGTAATTTTACTTTTTTTTTTTTTTTTTACACTAAAACAAAAAGAAAAATGTACAGTTCTCATTATTTATAGGTTATTATGATATTATTTTACTGGTCTGATCCACTTAAGATTGAATTGACCTAAAATGATTTTAAAATCCTTGATTGTTAATATCTTTAGTGTAATTTTTGCATTTCACAAATTCATCCAGGCCAGATTGAACCCTTTGGCGGACCAGATTTGGCCCCTGGGCCGCATGTTTGACACCTGTGATTTAGAGTAAAAAAGTACAAAATACAAATGGGATGATATGACAATAAATGGTGTTAAATTACATTTTAAAAAAAAGTGAAATCTCGAGAGAAATTCATTTGGGAACCGCCATAAAAGTAGCAGTGGGTTAATTTTAGCAGCTCCTCACAGCAGCCGTCACAGATTTCTTCCCCTCAGTCGCTCTTTTGGTGTCAGCCGTCAACTTTTTTGTTCTGATCAGACGCTCAGTTAACACTCCCAACGCCCAGACTGTTGAATTAACTTCAAGAAATAATCCAGTGCATCTGCATTTAAAAGTCTCAAAACAGACTCTAAAGCCATCTGCCGAACAAATATGCCTACGAGCGAAGCTATAATTCTGTTTATTAAATTGGTTTAGGACACTGATCCGCAGAATGACAGAATGTTTTAACTAAATATGGCTGTGAAATGACTTCTGTATTGTTTTTGTTTGTTTTGTTTTTTTTATGTTCTTTCTTTGACTCCATTATGTTCTCAAGCAAAGAGGAACAAATGTAGATTTTTGTCAAATCTGTGATTATACCTAAGAATAATCAGTATTTTGTGCTTTAACCCATAAAGACCAGTCATATATTGATCTAAAACAGGGGTGTCAAACTCATTTTAGTCCACATTAAAGCCAAATTGGGCCAAAACACTAAAATTATAACATTACACATAAATAACATCAACTCCAAACTTTTTTCATCTATGTTTTAGAGCAAAAAAAAAGTTAAATCATGTGATAAAAATGTTCACGTCCACCAGCTAGCCTTTAAAAACATGTGAGTAACATGAACAAACTGACATTTGTTTGTGCAATTGTCACAATATTGTTTCAGTTCATCATTTACACACACACACACACACACACACACACACACACACACACATAAAACATTGAATACAGGGCAGAATATTTGTAAACTTGCACTTCAGACATATCAAAATGTTCATATTTGTTCAGGTCATTTGCATTTTTGTGAAATGATCGTTTTGTTTTAGTGTAAATACAGTAAAATGACATGAAAATGCTTTTATTTACAAAGAGAAAAAATTTGGATTTGTTAGTATTTTTAGTTTATTATGATAGTTTTTTTTTTTTTTTTTTTTTTTTTTTTTTACTGATCTGACCCACTTGACATTAAATTGGTCTGTATGTCAAACATGAACTAAAACCATTCATATCTCCAGACTGGACCCTTTGGCAGGCCGGATTTGGCCCCCGGGCCGCATGTTTGACACCTCCGATCTAAAATGTTTAATACCTGTTGATCCACTAATCCTATCAATACATGAAAATAACTGATATAAAAATGGAGTTTGTCATCTTTTCATGGTCATCACATATGACCCATTTGGATGTTCAGAGGCTCCGTCGTTACCATGGAAACACTTATCTTCTATAATGTTGAGTTGGATCAATGACAGTGGATGGAAACACTTTGTTTATGTTCAATTAATGATATATTTGATAAGAAACGTCACTTTTTCCTCATCACCCCCCAATTTTTATCCAATAATGTTTGAATTTAATTTATTCAGTGAGTTAAACGTAGGAAAATATCAAGTTTTCACTGAAATAACCGCTAAATCTTCAACAATCTTCTCCAACATAGAGTTTGATGAATAACAGAGGACGTAGAATATGGTTTGTGTTCAGTTAATGATATATTTGACTGAAAAAGTCACTTTTTCTTCAGTTTTTTTGTCTTTTTAATATAATTAGCTTTGAATTTATTGTCTACATAATCAGTGAATTAAATAGAGGAAAAATACAGGATTTAAACTGAAAAAATGACAAATACAAAGGATAATATTAAACTAAAAGGTGAAAAATTATGTAAGAATTAAAGAGAACTGACACAAAAGTAGAACTGGGTCTTTATGGGTTAAATATAAGGTTTTTTTTTCTTTTATATGTGTGTTTTTTTATGCATTTGCTGCTTTTTTTTTCTTTAAATGAAAATATGATGTTCAACAGATTAAGATAAAGTGAAGGGCTTTGAATTCATGTTGAATGTGAGATAAAAGCATCATCTTTGATTTCTTCCTACAGATGGAAATTCGGAATGGAATGGAAATCTCAAGCTTTTTTTTTTTTTTTTTTATCCTTTCTTTAGAATGGACGGTATTTGGATCCGCATCACAGATAATGAAGTGAAAGAGGGGATTCCTAAATATGAAATGGTTTGTAATTATACTGTCAGGAATGGATGCCCTGTGCACAATACTGCAACTTGTATTATTTCCGTGTACTGTAGAAAAAAAAAAAAAAAAAAAACGGGAAAAAAACAAAAAGATAAGCTGACATGTGTGTGCATGCATTTGGTTATGCACCAGGAGATATATCAAAGCTTTTACAGACGTATTTTTCTGTCAGTCCCTGTGCAGATGGTGGAAGAGCGATAGGGGGATGCTACAGTATGTTTCATGTTTTATTTAGTCTTCATTGTCAGGGTTTTTCTGTCTGACTGTGGCACATCAGATTTTTTTCTCCCCCTCTTCTATCCTGTTCTCCCTCTTTTGCTCCCTCTGGGCAGCTCGTTGTATTCATCAGGCCTCCCGTTTTGTTTGTTTGTTTACGGCGGCAGCACCCGTTGATCCGGAGCCGCAGTAACCCTGTCGTTTGATAAATGGCAACCATAGCATTACTGACTCCCCAGCCGAGCCTGGTGATGCCTGGCCAAAAAAACAACAGGTTGATGTATGGCTTCCCTCACAGTGTCAAGTCATTTAACTAGAGCCCGTCCGGCGCTGTGCTGCGATGGACGCGTATCTGCGTGCGCTTGGAAACCGGCCCCGACATCCTCGCAAGTGACGTCAGTTTGCAGAGTGAATGAGATGACATCATCATAATCAGTTAACCCTGTAAATCTTAAGGCTAAAGTGAACCACCTGGACTTTTTTTTTTTTTTTTACTAACAAGAGCCTTTTTTTTTACTAACAAGAATGTAAGAGAATATATCTGTCCATTTTTCCAGAGCCCCTTTTTTTTTTTTTTTTTTTTACAAACTAGAGCCTTTTTTTTTTTTACTAACAAGAGCCTTTTTTTTTACTAACTAGAATGTAAGATAATACATATCTGTCCATTTTTCCAGAGCCCTTTTTTTCTTTTTTTTTTTTTTTTAACAAACTAGAGCCTTTTTTGTTTGTTTTTTTTTTACAAACTCGAGCCTTTTTTGTTTGTTTTTTTTTTACAAACTAGAGCCTTTTTTTACTAACCAGAATGTCAGAGAATGTGTCTCTTTGTACATTTTTCCAGAGCCTTTTTTTTTTTAACTAACAAGAATGTTCGAGAATTTGTCTATTTTTCCAAAGGCCCCCCCCCCCCCCCTTTTTTTTTCAGCACATATAAGGTGGTTTCCCATTAACTATAAGTGTCTTTAGCTAAATAATCAATAAATACCTACACTGTAAAAAGTAAAACTTGAATCACCTTAAAAAGTTTTCTTCAATAGGTCACACACAAAAAATTAGTTGACCAAATTAAATTACATTCAATATAATTTAATTTGGTTCCCTCAACTAATTTCTTTTATGTGTGACCTATTGAAAAAATGTTTTGAAGTTGATTCAATGTTTTACTTCTTACAGTGTAACAATCCAGAGCTCAGATGCTATATTTCAAATAATACAGTTAACAGTTAATATTTCATAAAAGTGACATTTTAGAGGAAATTTAGATGGATGATGCATAAACGGAGCAGACTGGATTCCTGTACATTTAAAATGTTTCAATGTAATTTCCTTATGTTTAAAAAAAAAGAAAGAAGACATCTTTTCCAAATGGTAGGCATTCAATTATTGCTAAAACTTGATTATAAAAACTGGTAATTGAATCATTTTTAGGTTGAATGTCGGCACTGGTATGAACACAGATACAAATAAAATATGAGATGATCTAAACCTTAAGTCTTAAGTCATTTATTTCTTATTTTTACTGTAAAAGATTAGTAAATATGCTACCAGTGAGTCCTTTTTTCCAGAGAATTTTTTTTTTCCACTTTTGGCCTTTTCTTAGCACATATAAGGTGGTTTCTGACAACCTTTAACTGTCTTTGTTTCTTATATTGAGAGCTCTTTAGCTAAATAATGAACTCATACCAAATAATCCAGAGCTAAGATGCTATATTTCAAATAATACCAACAGTTAATGTTTAATAAAAGTGATATTTTATATTTTAGAGGAGATTAGGTGCATGATGCATAAATGTAGCAGACTGGATTCCTGTACATTTAAAACGTTTAAATGTCATTTCCTTATGTTAAACCAAGCCCTGACATCTTTTCCAAATCATAACCATTCAATCATTGCTAAAACTTTTTTATAAAAACTGGTAATTTAATTATTTTTAGGTTAAATGTCGGCACTGGTATGAACGACGATACAACTAAAATAAAAGGTTATCTAAATCTTAACTCCTTGACGCCTGAATTTATTTCCAATCATGAAAAAAAAAAATTCACTTGTGTTTTTGCTTTCAAGTAGATGCTATTTTGATTGCATTTGGAGGAGAAGCGGTTTGATGCGAATTTGCGACAATCGGCATCAAGGGGTTTAATCTAAAATGGTCCACCTGGATATGTTTTTCATATTTCTACTGTAAAAAGGTCAGAAAATATGCTGCCAGCGAGTCATTTTTTTGCCTGAGCACTTTTTTTCCCCAGATCTTACAAAATATAACAGTCACTTACAATTTACTGCATGTTATAATTCTGCTAAAACAACTTCTTCTCCAGCTTCTAGTACAGGCGTGAGTGAAATTAACATAATGACCCAATAAAACCTATAAAGTGCAACATCTCAGGTTTCAGAAACTGTTGGAATTTTTCCAATTGCACAAACAGTGAACGAGTTACAACCATCCAAACTGCATATGCGCAGAGTGTATCAGAAATGACACATCAGGTTTTTAAGAGTTAAAACAGTAAAACAAGGCCTGGGGATTATATTTTTCATCGGACTCCTTCACCTTATATAGGACGCAGGTTTCTTTACTGCTTCATGTTTCAGATGATCAAAAAAAAGCCTTTTCTGCATCTATGAACCAAAAATGTCATTTATATCAGTGTTTCTATCTGGTTGGTATAACCTCGATTCTATATTTTACCCTTTCTGTTACCGTTTGACCTCTTCTCGGCACTTCTATTAAATTTTGTTGGGAAGTTTAACTTTCAAAGACAGAAGCACACTGAAAAAAGTAAAACATTGAATCAAGTTTAAAATGGTCCTTCAATAGTTCACACATAAAAAATAAATAGTTGAGTGAACCAAATTAAATTCCAATCAATAAAATAATGAATGCATTTAATGTATTTTAATTGCGTTCAGTCAACTAATTTTTTTTTGATGTGTGACTTATTGAAGAATTGTTTTATTTTTTCAGTGCAGTCTAAAAAGCTCAATTGATCTCAGATGTTTACTACCTTCTGAACCACTAATCCTATTAATGCACTGAATAATTCATGTCAGATGTGGTGCCTCAGCTTTTCATCCGCATCACATGTGTTTTATTTGGACATTTAAAGGCTTCATAATCATCATCTGCGACATAAAACCCATGTATTTTCGACAGATAACAGCAAATGTAGATGTTTGTTTTATGTCTAACAAATAATATACTGTATTGAAAATGTCAGTTTTGTCTGTTTTTATGGAGCAAACATGTAATTCACTGAGGTTTTATAAACAGCTACATGGTCAGTGAATACATTATAGTACATGGTAAATAAATCAACTGCTTTTCACTGAAAAATACAACAACAAAAAACTGGTTTCTGATGGACTTTAAGTGTCTTTGTTACTCATATTGAACAATGTTAGGTGAACAATCAATAAAAACCTAATAATCTAGGGCAGGGGTGTCAAACTCATGTTAGTTCAGGGGCCACATACAGCCCAATATGACCTGAAGTGGGCCGGTTCATTAAAGTAATAGCATAATAATATATAAATAATATCAATTCCAAAATGTATATGTCTCATGTTCATGATTTAGAGTGAAAAAAAAAATACAATTATATTGCCAAAATGTTTACATCTACAAACTATCCTTTAAAAACATGTGAGAAATGTGAACAACCATGAAAAATTTTTCCACGTTTGCTGTAAATGACAGGTCACAGTGGATCTACAAATACACCGAACATTTAATAACAGGTAGAATACTGGAAACATTACACGTACTTTTCTTTAAATGTTTCATATTGTTCATATTTGTTCAGGTTCTTCACTTTTTTTGTGTGCGTAAAAGGCCAGTCTGTAAATGTAAAAGTTTTGTGTAATTTTACTTTTTTTTTTTAACACTAAAACAAAGATAAATATTGGCGGTTTTCATTAGTTTTAGTTTATTATGATAGCATTTTACTGGTCTGACCCACTTTAGATGGAACTGACCTAAAATAATGTCCTCGGTTGTTCGTATTTTCAGTGTAATTTTTGTATTTCACTAATTCATCCTGCATTAGGAAGGACTGGACCCTTTGGCGGACCAGTTTTGGCCCCTGGAATGCATGTTTGACATCCCTGATCTAGAGCTAAAATGTAATATTTCAACTAATCAGAATCATTTTTATTGCCATGTAAATAAACAGGGTTCATATTTTTAGAAATTAGGACCCCTTGATGCCTGACTTTATTTAAATATAAATATAAATTTATGTTTTTGCTTTCAAGGAGACACTATTTTGGTTGCATTTGGAGCGGAAGCAGTTTGATGCGAATTTGCGACAATCGGCGTCAAAGGGTGAAGTCTAAAATGGTCCGGCTGGATATTTTTTTCCTATTTTTATTTCAAACACAACAACAAAACACTGGTTTCCGATGGCCTTTGTTGCCCATATTGAAAGACCTTAGGTAAATAATCAACGAAAACCTAATAATCCAGAGTTAAGATGCAGTATTTCAACTAATCAGAATCATGTTTATTACCATGTAAATAAACAGGGTTCACATAATTAGGAATTTGGAAACACAGAACGTGAAGAAGGTAAGAAGCATGGAGTAAAAAAGAAAAGAAACACGTAAGATGGAGCTCATATATATGTAAATAACAAAACCAATAGGTTGGAATGTCAGTTAATGTTTAATAAAAGTGACATTTTAGAGGGAATTTAGATGCATAAATGTAGCAGACTTGATTCCTGTACATTTAAAACATTTAAATGTCATTTCCTTATGTTAAACCAAGCCCTGACATCTTTTCCAAATCGTAACCATTCAATCATTGCTAAAACTTTATTATAAAAACTGGTAATTTAATCATTTTTAGGTTAAATGTCGGGACTGGTATGAACACAGATACAATTAAAATATGAGACGATCAAAACCTTAACCCTTTGATGCCTGAATTAATTTCCAATCCTGAAAAAATAAGAAAATCACTTGTGTTTTTGCTTTCAAGGAGACGCTATTATGGTTGCATTTGGAGCGGAAGCGGTTTGATGCGAATTTGCGACAATCGGCATCAAGGGGTTAAGTCTAACCCTTATTTAATTATCTATTTTTATTGAAAACACAACAACAAAAACACTGGTTTCTGATGGCCTTTATGTGTCTTTGTTGCTCATATTGAGAGATGCTAGGTAAATAATCAACAAAAACCTGATAATCCAGAACTAAGACGCAATATTTCTAATCAGAATGTTTAGTACCATGTAAATAAACAGGGTTCACATAATTAGGAATTTGGAAACATAGAACATGAAGTAGATAAGAAGCATGCAGTAAAAAATAAAATAGAAACAAGTAAGATTGAGTTCATATATATATAACAAAACCAATGGGTTCGAGTGACAGTTAATGTTTAATAAAAGTGACATTTTAGAGGAAATGTAGATGGATGATGCATAAATGTAGCAGACTGTACATTTAGAAAGTTGAAATGTCACTAAATAGTTTGCTGACATTTCCTTATGTTAAACCAAGCCCTGACATCTTTTCCAAATCTTAACCATTCAATCATTGCTCAAACTTGATTATAAAAACAGGTAATTTAATCATTTTAGGTTAGATCTCGGCACTTATATGGGTGCTTTAAGTGAGACGATCGCTAAAAATGCTGAAACGTTGCGACTACACATATTTTATGTTCACAAAGCTAAAGTTATAGTGCCTGTGTTTTGCAAAAAGCATAATCCATTCAGTCTGATCACCTCCACAGTGGCAGTATTGTAAATAGTCTGTCATATGAATGCATTTGTTTCCAGATTTAGCTCCGTATGACAGTCACAGCTAATCAAATCCCGCCCACAATCCTGATGAAACTCTTTAGCTGGGTGTTTGATGGGTAAACGTCTGACGATATTCAACTGCATTTCTAGTCTCTGGTCCTTGTTTGTCTTCCTCAATGGCATCAGACTCCTTCTTCTGTCTTTTAAAGCGTTCTCCAAACCCACAGACGATGATGCGTTCAAGGGTTTCCACAGACTTCGCTGTAAATTACAGGAGTAGATCTGCTGGAATTTCGTACAAATCCATACAAGCTGTAATGACAAGATTTTACTTCTTTTTTTTTTTTTTCTAACTTTTCCTTTCCAGCTCTACTTCCCCCCAACCTGGACGAGTTGTTTACCGCACGCTCTGAGAGAAAATGATGCCAACCAACATTTAAAATCAATTTATAGTATGTTGTTTGACCTTGAGGTTGACTCTTGTTCTTTTCAGAGAGGGAAAAAAAACCCCAAAAACATCAGGTTGCAATTAGATGCTGGGTTGTTACCGGTGAAATTGATCTGTGTAGATGCAGACTGACAGTGTGAAGGTGTGGGATGAAGCGTGCATGTGGGTGGCTTGTTTTGCATCTTTGTAGGTGCATCTCTGAAAACGCACTCACACGCCTGTGCACAGACTTTACCGTCTTTCTGATTTACTGTAAAATTCCATTCATTACCTCCGTGTATCTCCTGCTCTCTTTCTCGGCTTGTCCCCATTTTGTTTCTATCTCTGTGGCTTTCAAAGTGTGGTAAGGAGTCTGCAGAAAGCGGGGCCTTGCTAAAGGAATTAGACTGCGCACTGGGAGATCACTCAGATAATGAAATGGTGGGAGGTAGAAAAACTCATTTTCTCACTTGTGAGAGAGAGACATACTAATGTGGCTATTGAAAATAGCACTGAATAGTACTGACAAGGAAAAAAAAAAAAGACAATTCTAAAATCCAACAGCGTTATTTGATTTCAGCTCATGAGATATGGACTTGCTAAAAAGATTACGCTTGGCTCCAGTTTAACCATCTAAAATGGACTCGTCATGATGGGAAAACTATTGTTTTCCTACTGCGCTCGCCTCCCAGAGCACAGTGAGTGACAGTTTGCTTGTATTTGGACAATAGCAAGGCTGAAGTTGGCAGAGTGTGGGTGTGCTTGTTAAAAAATGGCTCCTGTGGAGGGGCTCTTAGAGCTCTTACAGCAGCGTTGACGTCAGCTACTTGTGATGTGTTCTGCGCTGTACCTGTGAGCCTGGTGTGTGGAGGCTACAAGCATGAAGCAGCAGAAGAGAGACAGACCAGAGTAATCACATCCACGGGGCCTGGATAGGAAGATTCCAAAAACAAACAGAAGAGAAGAAATGATGCAACGTGCAAGTTCTTATTAATTTACAAGTAGGAAAGCAAGTCAGCCAGCTAATTCTGTTCGACTCGTACAGGAAACGATGCGCTTGTTCGAGTTACGGAGTGCTGAAATTTGCATATCCCTCTTTGTGCGTCATCACGGACACTGATCAACACACGGCGGAAAAATTTTAATAAACACTGCATGGGTTGCATGAGGAATTAGCCTGGCACAGGAGAGACAACAGCAAATCGCACCATGTCTATTTCTGGGCATTTTAGTTTCAAGTATTTTGATTTGACTCGCATACTGATTGTAGCTTTTATTAGAAGATGAATTTAACCCATGAAGACCCAGCACGACTTTGGCGTCACTTCCCAAATGAAGTTTTCTGTCTATCTATCCTTTAAGTGATTTATCACCACTTATCCTGATATTATCCTTTGTATTTTGCATTTTTTCAGTGTAAATCAAGTATTTTCCTAGATTTCATTGACTTGAATCATCAAGATGAGATTACATTTGATTGTTATCATGTCTAAACACAGGAAACAGAAGAAAATGTGACTTTTTTTTTTTTTTTCCAAAAAAAATGAATCATTAACTGAATGTAAAAAAAAAAAAAAAAAAAATCTCCATTTTACTCATGAATCAATGTTGAAAATGTGTTTCCATGGTAACTACTGGGCCTCTGCAAGTCCAAATGGGTCAAATTTGACAACTTTGAAGATATGATAAAACTGTATTTTAAACCAATTATTCACGTCTTGGTAGGATTAGTGGATCCATAGCTATTAAACATTTTAGATGTTTGGGTTTTTCTATTTTGCTTTTTTTCTATGAAAATCTGGCATTTTTTCCATAACTAATCTGATCATATACTTAAACATTTTTTTTTAAAACATTTTTTAAAAATTCTTTTTATTTATTTATTTATTTTTTACTTTAATCATGCAGAGATTATACTTGAAGGGTTTTTTTTGTTTCTTTTTTTTTTTTTTTTTTTTTTTTACTAAAAACCTACAAAGCTAAATAAAACTGCTCAAAGGTCTGCTCTGTTTACATAAACAACCAGTGAGCCATGACTCAGAGGGAGTTAGCATTTATTTATGTTTTTATGAGGACATTGGCTGTATGTGATGTTTGATAGCCACCACTTGTGAGCAAATGTTCATAAATATACACATTATGCGCATCTATAATTAGCTCCAGCCCTGCGATGAACTGGCGACTTGTCCAGGGTGTACCCCGCCTTCGCCCTAAGCAGCTGGGATAGGCTCCAT
>JAQQZY010000013.1:12729940-12740287 GCA_030068375.1 Ostorhinchus rueppellii | reverse complement strand
ACATGACAAAGTCATGGGGCCCGGCACTTGTGGAGTCCATAGAGCAGTGGATACAGGCAAGAAGTTGTGAAAATTTTGTGTAAGATTCACTGTATACGAGGCATAGAAATCAGGAGTCGGATGTTGAAAATGTGTGGTTTCAATTCCTTTCACAGTCATGTAAGTGACAATACGTTTGGACCACACCTCCACCTCCACCTGGTTCTTTCGTGGAGCAGGCAGGAATCTTGATCGAGGAAAAGCAGGTCAGGGACAGGAGACAGACTACGAAAACCGGGGACAAAAACTGACCAAACACCAAGGAACCGAACAGAGAAAAGCGCTGGAAAGTGTTGCAAAGCACTGAACAATCTGGCAGAGAACGAGTGGAAAGATAGAGAATATATAGCTAGAGGTAATGAGCCACACCTGTGACTCCCAGGTGCATGGAGTCAGAGTAACCAGGTGAAGGTTTAAGATGCAGGTCAGGACAGAGAGAAGCACAGGAGAAACAGACTGTGGCAGAAAGAGGCAGGAAAAACCGGAAACAGATTACAGATATGACATGCCAACTCTTAAGAATTGATCTGGATTCAGTTAAATTCATTCCTTTACGTATTTTTCCAGATCTTTCAAAATGTAACAGTCATCATTTACAATTTACTGCATGTTATAATTCTGCTAAAACAGCTTCTTCTCCAGCTCCTAGTACAGGTGTGAGTAAAATTATTGTAATGACCCAATAAAACTTATAAAGCGCAACGTCTCAGGTTTCAGAAACTGTCGGATTTTTTCCAAACAATGACAGACCCATCCAAACTGTATGTACACAGGGTGCGTCAGCGATGGCACGCCAGGTTCGAAAGAGTTAAATAGATAAGCTTGAGGCAGATTGTGATGTTTATTGGCGATTGAGCAACACCAACTCCGAAACCCACCAAATCCTGAATCAATTTGCAAAAAAAATATATCTAATTCAATTCCAAATAACAGTTCTCTATTGAAGATGAATATTCTGCATTTGAAGGTAATATCTCAGTGTTTCATGCTGTTGAGATCCTTTTTCTTTCTGACTCTCAGTCCTCCCACGTTTGATCTGCTGCCAAGAGACATGCGTTGTGTTTGTGCGGCGGGTGACATGACGGAGACAGAGGTGGATCTGAATGGTCAGATATGTAGTCAAAAAGCAACAAACACCCACTCCAAAAGTCGGAGTTTCATCTGTTTTACATCTTATTCAGCACATGCAGGCACAGAGCCATTTTTATTTTTATTATTATCCATAAACGGATATGATATACAGTATATTCATTGACATTTCTCAGTATGTGTGTGAGTGTATTCTGTATTCCCACATAAGGTGAGTAGGCTGACAGTGTTCTATAGTCTGCAGCATATGTATATACACCCAAGACTCTGCCACTCCCTTGTTTATGAAGCTGTCAGGAGATATTCAGCATCCTTCTTTGACCACGTATGATCCATTTCTCTTCCCATCTGTCCTCAGGCAAAACCTCTGCAAGCATCCCCTTCAGTGTCACATATGTTCAATCTATTTTTAATGAAAGTGAAGGCAGCAGTAGCTATGAGCTTTCTTTTTTTTTCATCCTGTTGTTTGCAAAGGATTATTTTATTTTATTTGGATCACATTTGTCATAGAGAAAAACAAATAAAAACAGAAAAAAAGAAAAGAAAATAGGCACCATTAATGTTCACTTGTGGAAATACTACATTGATCGCCATTCTGTCTCACACCAAAATAAGATCTTATTACGACAGGTGTGTCAAACATGCAGCCCGGGGGCCAAAGGGTCCGGTCCGGCCCTTGTGATGACTTTGTGAAACACAAAAATTAAATTAAGATATTAATCATTTTAGTTCAGGGGCCATATACAGGCCAATTCAATTTCAAGTGGGTGAAATTGGTAAAATACTGGCATAATATCCAATAAATACTCACAACTCTAAACATTTTCATGTATTTACACCAAAACAAAGTATAATTTTGCAAAACGTGAATAATGAGGAAATAAACAACCAAATGTCTTAAGTGCAATTTTAACAATATTATTATTGATTATTGAATGTTTTGTATATTTGTAGATCCACTGTGATCTATAAGTTATAATGTACATGTGTAAATGATAAACCGAAGCAGAATATTGTTAAAATTACACTTATTTTTTCAGTTTGTCCATATTATTCACATTGTCTTAAAGCATAGTTTGTAGATGTAAAAGTTTTCATTACATAATTTTACTTTTTTCACCTTAAAACATAGTGAAAAGTTCGGAGTTGACATTAATTATATATTATAATGTTATTGTTTTGCTTGTCCGGCCCACTTCAGATGAAATTTGGTTGAATGTGGCCCCTGAACCACAATGAGTTTGACACCCCTGTATGAAACCTTAGATACATGAGTGTGTGGACCATACACTCTTCCATAAATGGATCAAAAATGACCCATGTTAAAATCAATGTGGGTTTTTTTGCCACTCATGTTAAAAAGAATCATTTATATTATGTTTAGGTCCAAAAAAACAATCTAAATTAAATCTGAAATCGAAGTTTTATATAACCAGATCCCATTAAGATTTTGTTTACAAGGGCGACCTGGACAAGAAGTCACGCAGCACACATTATACTACATATAATTAAAAAAAGGTTCAAAGATTGGTGATAATAGTAAATTAAAAAATAAGTAATATCGTATTTAAGATATTTTTTTAAATTTATGTTTAATTTTTAAAAACATCTTTAACCCGTTGATGCAAATTCGCATCAACCCCCCACCCACCCACCCAAACTGCTCCAAAATGCAACCAAAATACTATCTACTTGAAAGAAAAAGCAAGTCAAACATTTTTTTCTCTGCAATTGGAAATTGATTCAGGCATTAAGGGGTTCACCATTTTAAAATAATTTGTTTTATTCATATTTAAACCATTTTAAAAGTATATATAGTCTATCATATGTCATATACAACAGCAATAGAACAATGTCAACATCCACTGAGTGAATGAGTGAGTCTTTTGTTTTTGCTGTAAAAGGAATCAAACATTCAGATGAAATTCCATTGAAAACAAATGAGGGATTAGTTTTCATTTCATTTTGACCCACCTATGGGTTCGTTGGTGTGGTAATACAAAACCCACAATTTCATAAAATCTATAAAAGAAAGTCAAATTTTAAATGGTATGATGGAGGAATTTTGGAGGGTTCACATTCAAAGGCAAATTGTGAACTTCCTGTTGGAGATAAGTCATAAGTACCAGCGTGTGATTCGTCAGGCTTTATGAGATGCACGTTTTGGTGTTGGTTTCATGTTTCTGTGACATTCCTAGTGGCAAAAAAAAAAAAAAAAAAACGCCTCACCTTAGTCCGGCTTTAGCACCTTTCCAGACATTTTCCGAACTTTTCCAAATCCGCTACCCTCCGCCCCCACAAGACCTTGACTGTATCTACTTTTATACTTGTGTGCCTGCTTTTTTGGATTGAGAGTGCACCTGCTGTGTGTAGCAGAAAAGTTCCTTTTAATAAATGTATGGATGGAGGGATGAATAATTCACCGTAAATTATATTTTACTGACAGAAACAGTGCATGAATATCACACAAACAAGTTTCACTAGAATCATTCCAGTACCGACCGGTTAGTGAAATCATACCATGTTTTTTTTTCCTCTATACTTTCCTCATGCATATCTTATCTTACAAGACTATGTGCCTTCGACCATGATCTAAAATTCAACTACAAGTGAAACTTTTTCCAATACTTTATTAACACTTTCAAACTAAATTCCAGATTTTTCAAGGTCTCCAGACTTTCAAGACCTGCGTACGCACCCTGATAACAGCAATATAAGAATGTGTGTGAGGGAGTCCTGTGGTTTTACTGTAGAACGAATCAAAGGTTCAGATGAAATTCTATTTGTAAATGAATGAGGGTCATTTAGCTTAGAGTGGTAATATAAAAACCACAATTTCATAAAGTCTATAAAAGGGGAAAATAAATTCAAACAGCACAATGTCTTTTATTCTGTAGGAGTACACTAACCAGTCTGAACAGTGGAGCTCCTTGAAAAAGGTCCCGCATAGGTTTTATACAAGATGGTTGCTGGGCAGATAGGACGATACCTTTCTGAGAAGCTACAGGTGTATTGATTACTTGGAATATACCGACGTATGTCCTCAATGCTCATCCATACTTTTACTTATACAGTTTCGTGTTGGCTAAACTACCAATGCCAGAAAAAGTTCATGACCTTTACCTACATATCTGCTAAACAGTCTTCGGTTACGTTCAGACTGCAGCCAAATGTGGCCCAAATCAGACTTTTTGATGCTATTTGACCTGTATCTGATCTTTTAAAGACAGTCTGAACAGCACATATCCGATTTTTTAAAATCCGACCCAGGCCACTTTCATATGTGATACTAAATCTGATACACATCGGATATTTTGCAATGCGACATCAGTCTGAACGGCCGGGTTGCATTTATCCGACCTGTACGTCATTGAAACCGCTGGAGATGAATGTCTTATGAGAGTGTTAAGGAGAGGCGGTCACAGATATATTTAAACGTTTTTCTTGTCATTGGAAAATTCTGAATAAAGTCTGTGTCAGTTAAGCGGCTAACGTCACTATCCCACCACTCCTGACTCCGACTCCACATTCAAATACTCCATTGTACAGACGTAGCAGCCACAGCAAAAAACCTGGCTCTGCTCTTTTTTAATTTTCTACTTAAAATGATTTCACTGGTGCCGACTTCAGTTTTAGACAAACTTTATCAGTTCCGCACATGCCAATACAAGATCCCTCCATATTTACTTCGTTAAACACAGTGCGCTCTGTATGGTTCCGCATGATGTCAGGACCTCTTCTGCGCACGCGGGTTCATTCTGAGAACTGATAGAAGTCGCAATTAATTTGTTATATGAACGAGCACAGAAAAAAAAAATCGGATTTCACAAAAAAATCCGAATTGTGCATCAAGACATGAATGGCCCAAATCTGATTTTTCCCCCCAAATACGCACCTGTATCCGATGTATTAGACAGTTTGAGCAGCACATATCAGCTTTTTTTTTGTTAACTCTGACCCAGGCCTCTTTCATATGTGATCCTAAATCAGATACACATCTGATATTTTGCAATGCGACTCCAGTGTGAACAGCCAGGTCGCATTTATCCGACCTTTACGTCATTGAAACGTCGTTAGAGGAGAAGCAGTGGGAAAAATATATTTATGTGTTTAATCACAGTGCGTGGTCACATGGTTACATCAGGACCTCTTTTGCACACGCGGGTCCCTTCAGGGTCACATTCAGTTCAGACTTGAGACGAGAAGATTATCCAGTTGGTTCCGATATGCCGACATGCAAACACGATCCGAGTGCACCGGTAGAGAAGCTGCGAGTGAATTTAAAGTCTGGAATGATGTCATGATGCATCGGTTACTGAATGTTTGCATTGATAAAATTCAATTCGTTCAATAGAATATATTTTTACTTTTATATAGAAATGTTACTATTTATTTAGGTAAAATTTTTCTTTTCTCTCGACCCCTGTTAACGTGCCGTGGATGCACACGAGTAACAGAGTAACACTGAAACGTCTGCATCTGAATCTGACAAAGGAGGGTACCACATGTGGTTTTTTAACGTGTACACTGTAAAAACTAAAACTTGAATCAACTTTATTTTTCTTCAATAGGTCATACATAAAAAAATTAGTTGAGTGAACCAAATTACATTAAATTACATTCAATATACTTTGATTTGGTTCACTTAAGTAAATTTTTATGTGGCTTATCGAAGAAAAATGTTGAAATAGATTCAAGTTTTACTTTTAACAGTGTACTTTTTCTGAGCCAAAGCCACTCTGTAAAAAGTCATGGTCTTATTTGATAAATAATCAAGCTCATTGAATTGCACTGCATATTTATTTATTTATTTTTTAGCAGAATGAATATATAAATCAGAATGTGCTTATGTAACAGGATCAGTTATTTTGTAGCAATGTGGTATTGTGTATTGATTGTTATAACTACACAACATCTGTTCATTGTATTTATTTATTTTGGTTCATACCTGACAGGTTGGCCCTCCGAGTCAGCATGTTGAACTTTTAATTTGACTCAGTTTCCCGAGGTATACTTTACAGTGTGACACTGCCCACTATAACGTTTTCGAGCCTTTTTACCTCTTCCCTATTGATCCTGGTTCTCCGTGGAAGAGGTAAGCGGCCGTGCAGTTGGGAGAAATTCCCGTTTTGGCCTCTGCCGATTTCATTTTTTTGTGAACTTTGTGAATTTTTGTGAATTCAAATGTTTTAGGAGTTGCTTACAATGTGCTGAGACACAGTTCTGTGTCATTTGGTCTGTGTCAGGGTATACTTTTTGGAATCTTTCTGACCAGAAGATTTTGTGTGTTAGCTGTCAGGTATGCTATGTTCTGTTTTAATAATTTAATCTATTATGCCCTATAGTTCTCGGTTCTCTGTGGAAGAGGGGCATACTTTTTGGAATTTGTCATCTGACCGGAGGATTTTGTATGTTTGATAACTGTCTGGACCCAAAAATAAACAGAGATTACCTCCAAAGTTGAACGTCCATAAACACAACGCAGAGTCCGACACCACCGGTTACACTTAATTGCTGTGTCATGATTTGGGTGCGAATCATATCGTATCGCATCACATCGCAAGATACTACACATGTATGTTTAATATATCAGATCAGAGATGCTATATCGAGATACGCATTGTATTGGCCTTACAGCGAAGACTCCCAACCCGAGTTCGTACTCAAAACTGACAGAAGTCACATTTAATGTGCAATATGAATGAGTACATAACATAGATTTCACCCAAAAATCTAAATTGTGCATCAAGACCTGCTGTCTGAACATAGCCGAAGACAAACCTTAACATCTAAAATTTTCCATTACAAGTCAATAATGTTTTGGGTTTTTTTTTTTAGGAATACCTGCAATATAAAATAAGTTTTCTCTTTACAAAAGGTATTGCATAAACACAACCTCAGCCACATATGGTCTGGTTACAGTACAGGGGGGCGGGGCTTAGTGTAACTGGTGGGTCATTACATCTTTGACTCTTCTTACCATTGTTGGTATGTGATTATTATGGTTTACCATGTTAGTATGTACCACTTCTATTACCATTGTTGTAAAATAACAAAAACTAAAACTGAAAAAACATTTTCGTTAACTGAAATAAAAATTAAAAGAAAAAACTGTAACTCACTGAAGAACTGAAATTATTGAAGAAATGCCCTTCGTTTTGGTCAATCAGCCTTTTGGATTGGTATGGCTTTATTTCGCTCAGTTTTACGCGAGCTGGTGCACCTTATGGCACCTCATGGTCCGTCACTTCTCAGTCAAAGTCGGCTTCTACTCATTACACTACCCAGTAACATGGCAACAAAGGTTGGAAGAAAGCAGCAGAGTCCAATTTGAGATTTCTTTGAATATGACTGAGACGTATAAAAGCAAGTGCCTCATCGTGCAAACAGGTGATAAAATATGTGGAAAAACTTCTAAAGGGACCAAAATCCCACGAATCTGAACGTCCACTTGAGAAGCTCGCGCAAGACGGCTAATCGTGATTACCTTGACAAGCTAGCATCCTTAGTTGAGTTTTATTACACACTACTTACTCTAATCTTTTTTGAATCCTGCACCTGAAAAATAACCCAAAATATGAACAAAACTAAAACTACTAATAATAACAACTAAACTAAAAGTATTTGGGAAAAAAAATGAAAACTAATAAAAACTAGCAAACCTACTTTAAAAACTAATTAAAACTAACTGAATTAGAGAAAAAAGTCAAAACAAAATAAAACTAAACTATAATCAAAAATACCAAACTATTATAATCTTGGTTGGTATGTGACTATTGTTAAATATATAGCATCGTATGGTATACAGATGATCATTTTGATAGTTTTGTGTAATTTTCATCAGTTTTAATCTTGTGTTTTTTCATTGCGATCATTCAGAACAGATGCGACTGTCATTAAGGAAGTTGATTTCATGTCTTCAGTTGTATAAATGGGTGGGATTTAGTAAGTTTTCTTCTTCCCACTCCTTTTCAAACAGTACTTGTTGAATTTGTTTTGTTATTGATGATGTACTTGACAAGTGTTTTTGTTATTTTTTGCTTTGGAAAAAAAAAAATCCTTTTCATTTATTTTGTTTTTCCTTGGATTTGCATGGTGCTTTGTGTATCTGCTTTGCCATTGGCTCTTTCTATCCACGAGATGTTTTGGTTCTTTCCTGTTGTTCGAAATGGAATAAACAAAAACAAACTTCTGCATCTAATCATCAGCTAATGCTATATTTTGTGTGTATTTTCCTCTCACCTACGACACATCCCAGAGTGCTTGACCGCTAATAAAAACACCCATCCAGGCTAAAGGTAGACTTTCTAACAGCTTCACTCTGACATCCTCATTTATCATTGTCAGAAGAATCCACCTCTGTTCATACGTGACCGGACGACCCTCGCTGTGTCTTCCCTCCTCTTCCTCAGCCCCTTCACACACTTTCCTCTCACGTCACTGCGACACAGGTGACACTGTGTTTGTTTTTTGCGTTTATTCATTTACTCACTTCCTGTGTTTATCCTGGTGATGCTGCGGGCGGGACTGACCTCAGCATCCATCTGACTTCCCCGTGTCACTCTGCTTCCGTCACATTACTAACATCTCCATCCCACATGCCCCGTCTCTTTTTTTTTTTTTGCTTTACACACACCGAGCAGAAGGATCATCCACAGAAGCGTGACATACGTGACGGCATGTGGCAGCGTTTCTTATACGACGCTTTTCGAAATGCTGCTGGTCGTGCTGTCCGTGCTTGTGTTACGACGCAGCAGCGGAAATCCAGCCAGTCTTTGACTCTCTGCCTGTGACACAACATGTGTGCATTTGATTTATTCCAGCCTGTCTCCTTGCGTGCTGTTAACCGGAACAAAGCATGACATGACACCCTCTTGGCAAGGAAATTCTTCAAAAAAAAAAAAAAAAAAAATGTAGTTAGTCACTATTTACCATGCCTTACATTCATCTCAGGCTTAAAAAGCCTCATTCATTCGTGTGAATCTATTTCGAAGGAGCTAAACAGAACCGTAATGATTTAGCATTTTGTGGTGAGAATCTACAAAAAAACAACTGCTGAACGAGTTTCAGAGAAATGAAGAACTGTGGATATCTAAGCTTTTGATTCCAGATGAAAAAAAAACAAAAACTTTTGGAGTGAAAATGGTTTTGAGAAAAGTCATTAAAAGATAAAACCGCAACATTTACAACAGCGATCTCAGCATCCAGACGTATCAGTCTTTCCACTGGAGTCGAAGCTCATGCAAAACTTATTTAAAGCAGTTATCAACAGTGTAAGACGACCAATAGGAGAATAGTTGGACTAAAGAAAAGACACAGCTACCCTGTAGCTATTGTCAATTCAATTGCCTCGTCTGCAGTGAATGACTCCTTCCAATTAACAGAACTGATGAGGTGATGATGTTGGCTTTAATTTACACCTTGTTGCTTTATCTGTTACCCCTCAAAGACCCAAAGAGAGGACCGGGTACAGTGACTGATTACTTTTACCTTGGGTATAGCACAGAACATTTAATTAGATTGTTATTTGTAATTCTGCAGTGACATTCATTCATTAAGAGACCGTATTTTGATAATGCTAATGCTAACACAATTGATATACATAATTCAGATAAAATGCAGTTTCTCAGTTTTTTCCGGTCATCAGATATGACTCATTTTGACATTTTGACAGCTCTAGTGAACATGGAAACATCATCGATGTCTGCAACATTGATTCGTCAGTAAAACTCATGTATTTCGACACATGGAAGCAGGTGTAAACACTTGCTTTTGATGATACATTGAGGAAAAAGTTTTCTATGTTTGAATTTACTCTGCACTTTAATAAACATGTGCATGACCAGTTAATACAATAAATATTAATAAATAAAAACAGGAAAATACCATATTTTCACTGAAATATGCAAAATGCAAGTCGTGATAAATTATCTATTGATATAAAGTGTTTCATACCTGTTGATCCATTAATTCTATCAATACATGTAAATAATTCATGTAAAACGCAGTTTATCATCTTTTAATGGCCATTTGGACGTTCAGAGGCTCTAGAGTTACCATGGAAACACCATCAACTTCTACAACATTGATTCACCAGCAAACCCATGGAGATGAATAGTCTGTGAACCATTCGTTCTTTTGCTTTTCAATTCAGAACCAAATAACAAAAAAACGGGAAAATGGGTTGTTATTTCATTATTCTGTTTTAATACCAAACGA
>JAQQZY010000013.1:12527858-12538362 GCA_030068375.1 Ostorhinchus rueppellii | reverse complement strand
ACCCCTTTGTGAGCATAAATTACAAATGTCTGCGATGTGTCTGCGATGGAGTTGCCGCGAGAGCATACGGAGGCCTTTAAGTTTCATTTTAACTTCCACCCCGTATAAATAGGACGTAAATAGGCCGAGCCCCCCACCCCCAACCCCCACTGACCGACCTCCTGATCGCACACCACCACACCAACAGATCAATTCCACAGGAAACACTGCCTAAGCCAGTTGTTTTTCTACCTAAACCAAACCACATCTGACTCCACACGGAAAATATGATGCTTTAGGGGTTTCCTGTGGGCTGAATACTGATACCTGGACTAAATGTCAGTTTGTGACACTTCGGTGCAGTCAAGCTGTGTTTAGTGATGTAGTTTTTTATCGAGTCATTTCATTCTGAAAAAGTTACTAAAGTATAAAACCCGTTGATGCCAATTGTTGCCAATTTGCATCAAACCCTTTCCGCTCCAAATGAATGAATTGAACATGCTGCCTTTAACCCCTTGACACTTGAATTTATTTTCAGAATTGGAAATAAATTCAGGCATCAAGGGGCTAAATAAGGTGCTACTTTGGCATCAGTGTCTAAGAAATGAAGCACGCTTTGTTGTGTCCATTTCCATGTAAAGTGGATAAAACATAACTTTAAAAAATCAGTAAAAAGTATAGAAATAGGTGTTTGTTTTGTTTGTTTGTTTTTTTTTTAGATATTTTAAAACTGAAATTTCACATGCCATACCTTAACATGAATATTTAACTCATTTGTTTTTAGATTTTTGTTGCCATAATGCAGAAAAATGCATTTAATCATTTCATGTTTTTGCCAAAATCCTAAACAAAATAAAAATGAATTAAAAAAAAAAAAAAAAAAGTCCAGTAGCTGCTTTTCACACATTTCACTTTTTCCTCTACAATTGTTGGACTGAGGTTAAGAAAAGCCAAGAAGGAAAGAAGTTGGTTGCAGGCTTTGTTCATATTTTCATTTTATTTATTTTTTTATTTCTGTGCAAACCATCTCAACACAAAAATAGCAGAGGTCAAAAGGTCAGGCTACAGCGTATCTGAGACTCATCAGAATGGACTGTTTCGCTTAATTCATATATTTTATTAGGACATAACATGTACTGTTCATGTATGGAGGCATAGAACAAGTGCTCCTTTTCTATTTCTTTCTAACCCTTAAAGACCTATTTTTATGCAAGCATCCTCTCTAACCTTGGGCTGGGCGATTCAGCCCCCCCCCCAAAAAAATCTTCGATTTTTTCATAAAAAACTCAATTCACGATTAGATTCGATGCCCGCCCCTTAAATTAAATGACTACTCACGGTAAATGTATTTACAAAATACACCTTTATTTTCTTAAAAAATAAGCGCTTCAGGCTACAATAACTGTATTCAGCAGAATAAAGTAGAAAAAAAAAATTAATGACAAATTCAGATTTTTTAAGCACATGAATACACCACACAGCTCAGATACAATGTTTTTTTCATATAAAAACTGTGGTCCTTTAAATGTGGTTCAGATAATACTAGATCTTACTATAATACAGTAAAGATGACAAATGGGTCAATGATGTTTTTTGGGGCTCAGACATCAGGTGGCAGCCTACAACCACAGCTAATGTCCATAAATTAATTTGTAATTGTAGTTAGTATACTGTAATGAATATGCTTCCGAGATAATCCACTAAAAAACCCACAAATTAATCCATACAATAGTGGCATTCGCTGCGTTAACCACCCTGACGTGTGCTACTACCAAAAAGTCATCGACCTAAATATTAAATATATACCACATCTGAAAAATACTTGTGGCTGGGGATGTTGTAGCGAGCATCCAAAACTTTCAGCATATGTAGAAAACCTCTCTTCTCCACCGAATAAATTGGAAGCGTATCCGTAGCTATAAAGTAGGTAACTGCATCCGTGATTGCTTTCCACCTTGCTCCGCTCTTCTTGTACAGAACACAGCTCGAAAAGCTTTGCGGTAGTTTGTTTAGCAGATGAGTTAGCGTTAGTGCTATGAAGGTTTTCCTGTCGAAGAAGGCAGCATTTCCCCCACTCGGCAGAATGTTTTTGCTTCAGATACTGAAACACATTTGTCGTGCTGCGACAGCTTACGACAACCGTTTTCAGGCGCCATTTACAAAGCGGTGTTTGGCGTTCAACGCTGAATGTAAAAATGAAATGTGTGTGCTGTGCGCTTGGAAACAAACTGCACAGGTACAGTGGATTAAAAAAAAAACTTGTAAAACTTGAGTTTCTTAAAAAAATGAATCGATTTGACGTGCCCACTCGATTTTTTAAATCGTATCGATTTTTTGCCCAGGCCTAATTTAACTTTTATCTAAATTAATATAACATTATCCTCTGCATTTTGCATTTTTCAGCGAGAATTAATTTATTAATCATGTAGATATTTAGAACATCATCAAATGTTATATCAAAACACACAAAAAATGATAATAAAGTTACTTTTTCTTTTTCAGCAAATATATCATAAATTAAACATTAAAATTACATGGATTTTATTTGTGAATCAGTGTTGCAGAAGATAATGGTCCAAATGTATCATATCTGATATGTTAAGAAATGACATTTACATGTCTTAAGATTAAAATGAATAAACATTTTAGACTCCTGAATCCTATCAGTCATTAAATCGAACACACCAAGACAGATTATTCCAACCTGATGAAGGGTCAGTGATTTTCTATAAATACCAGAATTACTAAATTGCTTGATACTGTCTTGTTTGTATAAATTCTTAAAAAAAAAAAAAAACAACAACTGCAACCGAGACTTGAATGACAAGAACTCAGGAGAGTGTCAGTTTTTTTTTTTTTTTTCTATAAGACTCTGCTAAGAAAGTGACCTTTTCACTTCCATCATGTGGACACCAGTGTTCGATTAGATCCATTGTTTGTTTGTTTTTTAACCCTAAGCCTAAAATGGTCCACTTGGACTTTTTTTCTTACTGTAACATACTAAAAGGTTAGAAAATATGCTGCGAGTGAGTCCTTTTGCTCACTTTTTCCCAGGTCTTTCAAAATCTATCAATCACTTACAAATTACTGCATGTTATAATTCTGCTAAAGCAGCTTCTTTTGCAGCTTTGAGTCCAGGCATGAGTGCAAATACCCTAATGACCCAATAAAACCTATAAAGTGTACTGCCTCAGGTTTCAGAAACTGTTGGAATTTTTCCAATTGCACAAACATTGACAGAGTTACATCCATCCAAACTGCATATGCACAGGGTGTGTCAGCGATGACACATCAGGTTTTAACCCTTTGGGGTCCATGGTCATGAATGAATCACATGACATTTTCAACCACTGAGGACATCAAATTGCACTTGAACGTATGGACTCAAAACACTCTCACTTTTTGATGTTGATAGAGCAAATAAACCACAGCAAAAAAGCAATATAGCATTATCATAGTGATATAAAGCAAGGGTTACATTTTTTACCATACATTCATAGTTTTTGTCCTTTTTCAAAACAGAAATATCCGTCTGAATTTGTGGATTCTAGTTCACAGACTACATTAGTATTAAAGGTAAGGGTTAGAATGACCCCCACCTCAACCGAATGTGGAAACCAGGAGGACCAGGGGGGTGAGAAAACTGGAGAAGACACCAATGTAAAGATGTGCTTTTATGTCAAATATTTGAGTATAGTTTTAATTTATTGCAATTTTAATTTTATATGCCTTATATTTTAAACCAATATTCGCTTTTAAACTCTGAAAATGTTCATTAAGCATCTTTGTGTTATTTATGCAATACATTATGTACTACTTTCAAATCACATTGCATATTTTTGTTGTGCGTTTTTTGTTCTTTTGTGTCGCTATAGTAGGTTAAAGTGCAAAAATAATCGGCAGATGAGAGATGGAGTTGTGCTGACAAAGAAGATACCAAATATGGGTATAATAAACATTTCTTTATACAGTATATAAAGGCAAAAATCAAAAGTACTCAAAAAAACAGCCAAAATAGACTCAGACAGATAAGAGTTAAGTCATCTGCATATATTGTCATTTTAACTTCTCAATGCTGGGTAATGCAGCAAGGCGTCACGCTCGGGTCTAAAGACATGCATAAGCAATATCTGCTGGTGAATAATTGATGGGTGCCTAACGGTTGGAACAATATTATCCCACTTAGGATGCAAGCTTACCTGGTATTATTACAGAAAACATATTGAATCACTGCAGGAAGAAAGGCCGGGACTGAATCGATCGGCGCTGCTCTTTGTGGTAAGACAGTGTGGTGATGGAAAATTGACTCAGTGGCTCAGAGTGGATGGGTAAGAGCAGGGGCAAAGTTTGTTTGACTGATTTCAAGTGTTTGTTCTACTTAGATGGGATCTATTATTTCTTATTAGAGAGTTAACGCTGGAATCCCTGGGTGTTTAAAGTAATATCAAAGCAAACTTTGCAAGTGTTTTGGAAATAAATGCGTTAAAGTCAGGGTTTTTTTTTTTTTTGCATGCTCGCTTTATTTGACTTATTAGAATCAACACAGTCCATGACGCGTCTTTTCGCCCTCTATACACGGCAAGTTCACACCGGGAAAAGAAGAACTCACCCCACATTAGCACATTAATACGCTCGTCTTGTAAAATATGTTTTTTTGTATTAGCGCCTGGAAACAATTGTGATTACTCTGCATTTGGATGCGACTAAAACGCAAACGTGAGATGCTGTTTGACTGTCACTTCAAATTAAAGTATCAGCGTGTTGAACTTGAGCTGAACGAAATGGTTAAGGGTTAAGTTTGTGAGGAGTAAGCCATCGGAACAATTCAATGCAAATGTGTTTTAGATCTGAGAATGCGAGCTGTCACAGTCAGTCACTGTCATAATTTGGTGTAAATTACTGTCATATTTTATTTCCTCTCACCCAGAGGTGTGTGTATTCACGGTACTTGCCTGAGTTTTACCTGTAAGTGCATGATGAAAATGGGTTATTACATCTTTTAGCGCCTCTGTAGAATGGATTTCCTCATCACATACGTTATCTTACTGTATATTTATTTCCATCGGGATGTATTCATTACTGTTATGAACGTTGGACTTCTTTTGCTCGGCAATACGTTTGCAATTCAGCTCCAACCAAGGACAGACTTTTAATTAGAAGCGAGTCCATCCATCGCCGCCACCATCAGCAAAGATGACAAACACTGGCTTCTTTTATACCCCCCCCCTTTTCATCCTTATCAGAAATCTCCCCTCAATCATTCTATCCACAGAGCTCCATCCACTTTCCCCTCCAACATCGCCTCTTCAGTCAAGCATGATCTTTCCTTTATGGCAGAGAGAGCACGAGAGCAGTGGAGAGGGGCGGAGGGATGGGAAGAGAGATAGAAAAAAAAAAAAAGAGAGATCCAAGAGGCCCAAGCCGCCTTTCATTTCCGCTGCTTGGCTATGCAGCTTTGCCCCGCTTCCACGGTTCTGGCAAACTCCCCTCCTTCCCCTTGAGAGGCCCATCTAGTCCACAATCTAAGGCCTTGTAATGCAGTCCCTGGCCCACAATGATATATCGCACTACATGTGGGATGGTATTGTCTGCCTCGCTGATAAGCCAGAGGAGTCGGAGAAGGTATACAGGAGTGAGTGTATGCGAGCGTGCACCTGCCCGTGTGTGTTCAGGCTTGTGGACTTACATGAACATCCCTGCGTGTGTATTTTACGTATGCCGGTGAGCATGTGGGTGCCTGTGGGGTCTCTCTCCTTGTCCCAACGCCCTTTTACCGATACCAAAAACCCAACCCAACACGCAGAGCCTGCTGCTACATCGTTAAAGTAAAACATGAACATCCCCAGTCGGCCAAAACCATCTACCAATCGAAACTGTTTAACACCTGTTGATCCACTAATCGTATCAACACGTGTAAATAACTGGTGTAAAATACAGTTTTTTGTCTTTTCATATTCATCAGATACGAGTCATTTGGACGTTCAGAATGCGGAAACACCACACTGGAAAAAAATCGGAATCTTATCATTTCTAGTTAAAATATCTCATCACACCTAAATAACATAACATAGCAAAGCATAGCATAACATAATATCATATCGTAGCATAGCATAACACAATATAACAGCATAGCATGACATAATGTTAAGTTATATTATGTTATGCTACAATATGTTATGTCATGCTATGCTATGTTATCCTATGCTATGTTATGCTATGCTTTTCTATGTTATGTTATTTAGGTGTGATGAGATATTTTAACTCGAAATAAGATTCAGATTTTTTTTTCCAAGATCCAAATTCTAAATAGGAAATAATCTATCGTGCAATATTACCACTTCTCATGTGCAATACTTTTTATTGCTGATATTTTCATATTCATATTTCTACCAGATAGCATCCCTTTTAAACTTTTTATATTCCTCCTCTAAAAGGAATTGCATTTTTTTTTTTAAATCTGTGCACTGTGTGCTGCTCTTATTCATCTTTACACTGTCCCTTTGCTGCTGTAACACGTGAATTTCCCTGTCGCGGGATCAATAAAGGATTTCTTTTCTTAAAGCATAACATAACGTAGCATAGCATATCAGAGCATACCATAACACAACACATGATAATTAATCACCTAAAGGGATATCAAAGTCATTTTAGTTCAGGGGTCATATCTTCCCAATATGATCTGAGCTGGGTCGGACCACAGAAGTAATAACATAATGTCAATGCCCTACATTTCTCTACGTTTTACAGTGGAAAAAAAAAAAAAAAAAACAAGGGAAATTCCATTATGAAAAATCTTTACATTTACGATCTATCCTTTAAAAAATGTGAATAACATGAACTTTGAAAAAACTCCCATTTCTTCAGAAAAATACACACAATTTTAACAACATTCGGTCTCAGGTTATCATTTACGAATCTGCGTGACACTTTACAGATCACAGTGGATCTATAAATACACAAAACATTTACAAGCAGGCAGAATATTGGTCAAATTACACCCGAGTCATTTAAAATTGCACATATTTTCCTTAAATTTCAGTTTCTTCATGGTTGTTCACCTTTTTAAAGGACATTTTGAAGATGTAAACATTTTCATAAGGTCATTTTTAAAACTTTTTCACCGTAAAACTACAGAAAACTCTGAAGTTGGTCGCATTTCTATATTATTATATTATTATTTTACTGAGTGAAATAACTGACACCCCTGCTTTGATCAATCACAAAGAATTTAGTCACTTCCTCCTTAAGGTGCATGCAAATGTGTACTGACCAGCTGCGTTTTGTTGCATATATGAATCTAAAAAGGCAAAGAAAACAAGCAGAAACACAAAGATCTGCTGTGTTTTTCTTTGTTCCCTTTTTGCTCCTGTTTTGTGGTGTTTTTTGGCCTCCTTTAACGTTATGTACCTTGCCATCTGTCTCTTAACAGATGCATCCTGTGTGGCCTTGCACTGATGGATCTCCATGGAAATTCAAAATCTGCCGCAGATCGGCTCAAACCATGACCTTAATGATGCATCTTTTAAGAACAATGATGCAAATATGAACAAAACCACTCATGACCTGAATACTGTTTTTTTTTTTTTTTTTTTTTAAATACAGCTATTTTAACTCAAAAATAGCAGAAAACTGTCATTGCTTTTGACTTGCTCTATAAAACACTATCCAGGTTAAATAAAAACGCTCCTTTGGTGTCACTTCAGCTGCTCTTTTTACTTGGTGACATTTAGCCACATCAGTGTTGAGTTGCACAGCAGGAATGTAAAGTATTATATGAAGTGAAGCTGACTCTTTTTCAAGCATCTCTCAACGATGACAAATTATGTATCTGGGAAATTATTTGTGTAATTTCTTTGCACTCATTCAGAATGCTGAATGAGCTGACAGAATATGTCTTGTTTTGTGAGAAGGTTAGCCCATAAAGCCCCAGCTAAAATTATCTACTGATCTAAACTGTTTAAAACATGCTGATCCTTAAGTCCTTTTTTTCTTCATCATTTTAAATAATACATTTACATAAACATGTACACTGTAAAAAGTAAAACTTGAATCAACTTAAAAAAAATTCTTCAATATTCATTCACATATTAAAAAAATTTGTTGAATGAACCAAATTAAATTATGTTGAATGTAATTTAACGTAATTTAATTTGGTTCACTCAGCTATGTTTTTTTATGTGTGACCTATTGAAGAAAAATGTTTAAGTTGATTCAAGTTTTACTTTTTAGTGTACTTATACATAAAGAATCACACAGATACAATATAAAAATAATAAACAAGTCATACAACAAACTCACAAAAAATTAAAATAAAAACACACAAACAAGATAAATAATAATAATAATTATTAATATTATTATTAAGTCCTCTTTACAGTGTTCAGAGCCGATTAACAGTTAATACAATGCATCCTTTAATCCTAACAATACATGTAAATAATTGGTATAAAAATACAGTTTGTCATCAGATATGACCCATTTGGATGTTCAGAGGCACTGTTGTTACCATGGAAACACCATCATATTCTACAGCATTGATTCACCAGTAAAAGCCATGGAGTTGGATCAATGACAGTGGATGGAAACACTTGTGTTGTGTTCAATTAGGGATATATTTGCTGAAAAAGTTCATTTTTTTCTTAAGTTTTTCCCTGTTTTTATATCATAACCTTCAAATCTAATCTCATCATGATGGTTAAATTAAATACAGGAACATATCTGATTTTTTGCCAAATAGAGAAGACAATATTATGACATATGGTCATAAATCACTTACAATATGTTAAATATGGACAAAAAGTCTTTCTGGTACTTTCACAAAAGTCACATTGGGTCTGCATGGCTGAATAGAGTTTTTCTTTGTCTTCATTTGTTTTTGTTTTTGTTTTGTTTTTTTTGCACTTATACGACACTCTAGTATGACGTGTATGTGTGTGTGTGTGTGTGTGTGCATGGCTGTTGACTATACGTATGTGCAGTATTTGTTAACGCACTCGCTTTCACAACTGTTCAGTGTTACTTCGCCCGTGTGCGTACGTCTGTGTGGTGTTGATTTGTTCGCTCCTCTGTGTGTACGTGTGCGAAGCTTTTACGACAGCTTCCTTCCTGCCTCCTCTGGGTGCATGCGAGTCTGGTTGGTCTGAAGGAAACCTGACAGCCTAAATCACGCTGAAGAGCCAGAAACAGATGTTAATTAGCTTTAATTTGCCTTTTGTTGTTCCGCTGCCAAGGCAGCACCAAAGACACTTGTGTTTTTTACTCCTCTCAGTACAATATTCTGCTGTGTTCCAGAGCTCTTTGTTTTGTCCGTTTAGAAATTTTTACCAACATCTTTTTGTGACAAGAAGCTAATCAGGATGAATTATTAGGCATCAAACACCTGTTCTGAACCTTCACTTTAAAGGGAACAGGAACCAAATCCAAACCAATACTCCAGAAACTGATCTGTATAGGATGCATAGTTTTGCTTTTGTTGCTATTTTTTCAGATTCATCATACTTAATTTATCCCAGAGGAAATTTGTTGGGTGTTACAGTTACTGAAACAGTCGCAGGAAAGGAATTATCAATATTACAAATACACACACACATTTTTTTTTTTTTTTTTTTTTTTTTTTTTAGGTGGGTCTTTACTCATAAAGACCCACCACCATTTTTTAAAAATCACAATTTCTTCAAATAATATGCTCTCTATTTGTTATTTTTAAAGGGAATATCATACATTTTCCTGTTTAATTTACTGATCATGTTTTGATAATTTGGCAACATCATGCAACATTTTTTCAGATGTTTTTTCAAATGCTTTTTCTTCTAACCCTTAGATGCATAACTCAAGAAAGATGAAATGAAAATCTATCCACCAATCCATCCATCCACCCACAATTAGAACAGTAAGATGTACAATATGTACTGCACAAATATTATCAATATAATAAGTAAAAGAAATATATATGAATAGATGTTCAACTTATTTATATGTATGCTGTTTGACTAGTGTTGCACTTGAACCCAACCCTTAGGACTTGACCTGTACTAGTTTATAAAACTTTTCTACAGTGTTGGTACAAGAGTCCAATGATTTTATTCAGTTCATTTAAAGGTTTTCTTTTCTTCTCGTTCATTTCTTTTTTTTTCTTTTAAATCGAATGTCGATGTTTTAGACTTCCAAATAAATGACTGTCTGCGTCGATAGAGTCATTCATTCGCTCAAAGTAGCAAACTGCATAATGTTCCTCTAAGCTTCTGCATGTTCAAATCACAGATGTGGAACTTTAGATTCGTTTGCACTTTATTTTTTTGAAAGCCAACGTGTGGATTTTAGTTCCAGTTAGTAAAAAATGTTCAATAATTTTCCAATTTGGCTACCTTCACACAGCAGGTCTAAATGCGAGGCCTCGATTTTACTAGCCATGTAAATATCATTCATTCATTCATCTTCTATGCTCGCTCTATCCTCACTAGGGTCACGGGGGTCGCATGGAGCCTATCCCAGCTACTTAAGGGCGAAGGCGGGATACACCCTGGAC
>JAQQZY010000013.1:12505124-12520579 GCA_030068375.1 Ostorhinchus rueppellii | reverse complement strand
TATACACATATACACACACACACACACTCCGGAAAAAAAAAAAAAAAATGAATGAAGTGTAATATGAATAAGCACTTTAAAAAATCTGATGTTTGTTAAGATCTCCTGTCTGAACGTAGTATCAGATGAAAGACTAAAGTGCAATAGTCCGCTGTTCTTACAACAACAATGCAATATTTCATTGTATTATTCACAATACAAACTTAACTCTTTAAAACCTGATGTGTCATGGCTGGCACACCCTGTGCATATGCAGTTTGGATGGATGGAACTCTTTCACTGTTTGAGCAAATGGAGAAATTCCAACAGTTTCTGAAACTTGACACTTTGCGTTTTGGAGGTTTTATTGGGTCATTACAGTAATTTGACTCGTGCCTGTACTAGAAGCTGGAGAAGTCATTTTAGTAGAATTATAACATTGCATGAATTGTAAGTGACTGCTAGTTTTTGAAAGTTCTAAGTGCTTTGGAAAAATGGGCAAAATGACTCACCACAGCCCATTTTATAACCTTTTAATGTTCAAAATAAGAAAAAAAAAAAAAAAATCCAGGCAGACCATTTAAAGCTTAGGGTTTAAAAGTCATCCTGTGCCATGTGAAAGAACAACAATTTCTAAGCCGTGACTACATGGATGGAAATAGACATGTCTTTTTATGTGGCTTTTTTCTTTTGTAGGAATGTAGTCATCTTAATACCGTGACACACTTCCTCATGTAAACATGTTCCAACAAATCAACTTCTCGACCAGATGACTTCGACCCCCAGATGGCAGAACTGAAACACTTCTAAGGCTGAAGACAAAAGTGTTATAATCCTCTGTTCTTACAATAACAATGCAATATGTATTGAAATACAAATACATTTTTATAGACTTTCATAGATATACTGTAGACACTTAATATTGCGAATATACATAGATATCTAGTGTTAATACTGTTAATAATGTAACTACTCATTTTTAACATCTATTTTATTTGACTTTTATATTCTATTTTATTTACTTTTTTTTTAAACCTCTAAAGACCCGATGCTACTTTTGTAGCACTTCCCAAATGAACTTTATTTCTACCTTAACTGGTTTATCACCATTTAAAAAAAAATAAATTTTCCTATGTGTTTTGTATTTTTTGGTCTAAATCATATATTTTCCTTTAATTCACAGATCATGTAGACGTTCATAAAAACTGAGTAAAGTTAAAGTAAATTATATTAAAACACAGAAAAATGAAGAAAAAGTGAGATTTCCACCAAGAAGTTGCTTCATGAATGTAAAAAAACAAAACAAGTGTTTCCATCTCCAGTGTCATGGGTTTTACTGGTGAATCAATGTTTTAGAAGATGACAGTGTTGCCATGGTAACAACAGAGCCTCTGACTTCCAAATGGGTCATATCTGATGAACATGAAAAGATAAAAAACTGCATTTATTTACAAATATCAATAGGATAAATGGATCAACAGGTATTAAACAGTTACATCTATGTTTGGGTCTCAATTTTATATTTGTTCTATTCTTATTTACTGATGTTTTTTTTGTTTTTTTTTAACTCGTATGGTTTGCACTGCCTGAAGCAGCACTCCTAATTTCATTGCACACAATGGCAATAAATGCTATTCTATTCTAAAAGCTTCCAATCCTGCTGGTTCACTGAGGAAAGTGGCTAAACTGCATCTTTTTAGCTTAAACTGTTGTCACATGCATCATCATTGTGCATTCAGTCGAGTGGATTTCTTAGCCTCAGTGGGTAATAATTGTGACATGTTTGAGTTTGGTTATTCTTACCTGCAATTTTGATAAAAAAAAACCATCATATATACACGTTTCCTCTATGGTAGTGTTCCTTTTCTCACAAAACAATAATTTCCTTAATGTTAGCTCTTATCAGATAGCGTCATTATTTGTTTAATGTCACTGTAGAAGTCACTGAATTATTATGGAACCAACAGTTTTCACAAAATCACTGTTTATTCAGTGAAGTGAGCTGCCTCTCCCAAAGGACTCCACTCAAACCGATCAGCCTCTGGTTTCCCTTCGAAGACCCTAAGGCCATGAGGTGTTTACACAACGATTGGGATCTGATCTTTCGTAGAATATCACTGGAATAGTAGAAGACCGTGCCAGATGTATGAACCATTCTACAGAATTGCAGTCCCACAATGAAAAACACATTTTAAAAAACAATTAAGTATTCAGACTTTACATGTGTAAATATATCATATTATGGTCTAATTAATCACAATACATTAATTGAGGTAATACAAATTTAAATATACTAAAAATAATTGTTTTATTACATTTTCCCTCCGTCTCCGTGCGTATCTCAGCATTTGGGTTCTCAGACCACAGTTCGGATGTGACACACAGACATAATTAGTTAATGAAGTTAATGAAAAACATCATCTGTTTAAAGTTATAATAAGGTTTTAACAACACATATACTTCCTCCTGCCCTGATTTGGCTGCACTTCTCTTCGCACTGAAGAGATGATCCTATTTAACTTCCCTTTATTACAGCTATGACTGGAGTCATATTAATAAATAATATTCCTAAAGGCTGGCAATGCAACAATACTCAAAATAAAGAAATAGGGAAATGAAACTGAGGTGGCACCGCAGTGTGAACGGCAACAGTAGAGCAATTTAACTTAACTGGAGTAACTCAACTAACTCTTAACTCTTTGAAAGCTGATGTGTCATCGCTGACACACCCTGTGCATATGCAGTTTGAATGGATAGAACTGTCACTGTTTGTGCAACTGGAAAAATTCTAACAGTTTCTGAAACCCAACATGTTGTGCTTTTTTGGTTTTATTGGGTCATTATGGTAAATTCACTGCCTGTACGAGAAGCTGGGGAAGAAGCCATTTTAGTAGAATTATAACATGCAGAAATTGCTGGATATTGCAAGTTCTTAATGCTTTGGAAAAATAGGCAAAATGACTCAACATATTTTCTAACTTTTATTTAGTCAAAATAAGAAAAAACAGTCTAGACAGACCATTTTAGGCTTTGAATTTAAAGCAGGAATGTTAAACCCCTTGTAGTTCAAGGGCCACGTTCAGTCCAATTTGATCTCAAGTAGACCGAACAAAATAGTCTATAAATAAAATATTAAGATTTACATATACAAGTTATTCAAGTAAAAAAAGATGTGAATAACCTGAAAAAAGACATTTCTGAAGAATAATAAGTGCAATTTTGACAATAATATGCCTCAACTTATAGTTTATACATGTGCATGACACAAAACATTTAGTAACAGGCAGAGTAGTTAATTTTCTTTCAACGTTTCAGATTGTTCATATTTATCCCGGTTCATAACATTTTATTGTTAAATAGTTTAATATACATATTTTCACATGTTAATGCTATTTTTTTTGCACAAATGCAAAGAGAAAAATTTGTTTTCATTATTTATAGGTATAACATAGTGTGTATATATATGGGTTTTTTCACAATACAACCAGAAAAAAAATTGTAGTCATTAGAAGTTATTGTGCTATTATTTTGCTTTAGATCACATTAGTTTGTGTGATCCCTGAATGAAAACAGGTTTGACTCTTAACATTTAACCCTGTAAAACTTGACGCATCAAAAACTATCCACCAAATGTTCATTCTTTCTGGAATTCAGACCTTTTAACAACATAAACCAAACATTTTCTCATATCATTTTGTTTATGATATATTTTTCTTTCAAATTCGATACACGCGTTTTTAACCTAATTTATCTGTACTCTTAAGAATCAATTATCCAGATGAGTGAATAACTGCAACTGTAATAAATGCTCTTCTTAATGTCACTTTTTGAAAATTACCAGAGACTTCCCTTGCATGGATGATTTAATGATAGTGAAAAAGACATAAAAAGCCCTTCCACCTGCTGCAGTGGGATGATAATCCACCAGGGGACGGAAAACACATATTTGGTCACAAAGAACAGGTTTTTAAGTCGAGTATTAATGTTGTTGATAAGATAGAGGTCTCGGAACCTGTGTCGCACTTTTTTTTTTTAATTTCTAAATTTATTTTATTTAGTGCTAGACAAACATTGTGACAGGAGTAACAAACAATACAAGACAAAACACCTGGCATACAAGTTCATAGACACCAGTCAAGACAGAATAGTTCATGAAACAAACAGATGGTTATTTACAGGTGCGTGTGTGTCTATGTGTGTATATGTATGATTGTGATGGACGCAGCCTCACAGCTTACCAAGTAGAAGGTCATCATCATCCTACTGGGGAAAGGTGTGGCAAAGGGCGGAGCAACATTATCCTCATCAGGATCAAACATGGGCTCTGAGGTCATGGGGGGGACTTACAGACTTTAAGGCTTCAGTTGTACTTAGATTTAGTCTGTGTCCATTTTGTTATTTAATGGTTAAGTCTAATAGTTATATATGTTCACCTTTTTTTTTTTTTATCATTTTGGGAGGTCAGTTTTTTCGACCTTCAGTTCTTGTTCTCAGCTTTAGTTGCTGTTTTGTGTACAATTCTGTTGTCTTCATCTCTTGTATAGTTACCTGTTAAACCTTTTATTTGTAAATCATTTATTGGAACATCTTTTGGGTAAATAAACATTTACAACTTTAAATCCCGTTTCCTTGTCGCCTTACTGCTTGGTCCCTAACAATGATTATTGAAGATAATTTTGTGTGGGTTGGGGATATTCAGGTGGAGACAGCAGGAGTTCTAGATATTGGAATGAAAAAATTGACAGTGTGAGTCTACAAAAATGAGAAATCAATAAAGAGTTTTAACTAACATAGAAAGAATAATAAGGGGGGAAAAGACAGAAAAAAGAAATAGTAACAGCCTTTTCCCCCCTCCTCCTCCCTTCTTTTTCCATCTTCCACATTATCATTTGTAACATCACTCTGATTTTCTAGATTTCTATAATATACATTAATTGTTTTGTTTTTCAAGATACACTTGATTGTCATTGCACATATTTCTGAGCAATGAAATTACCTTCCTTAGAAGGTGGTAAGGCCAAGGATTAGCCTGGACCGGTGTTTGATTTTTTTTGATACAAATGGTTTTATAGGGTTAATATCTTTGGTGTAACTTTTACACTTTGCAAATTCATCCAGCGGACTGAATTGGAATCTTTGGCGCACACCCCTGGTTTGAAGCATAAATTTGCTACTAGCTTTAACAAATCATCCCTTGAGAATCAGGTGGTTCTATGTCCACTTTTTGCAGAAATGGAGTTAAGCATATCAGGACATTCCAAAAACATTTAACTTTATGTCCCAAAGTGCTCAGCTCCGAGCTAAACATCTACACACACTCACACCTACAAACATTTAGTTCTTTGTCCTGAGTGGCGCTCGTTTCAAATCAGGTAGTTCTATGTCCAAGGAACCAATCAGAGGCCATACCAGGATGAGGTGACATTCGCTCAAACTGGCTGTGGAGCACATGTAAAGCACAAAATGAGAACCAGAGTCCTGCATGGGTTCGGGTACCAGCGGGTGATCCGCAAATTTTAATGAAACGGGTGAAACATTTTGTGCTGTGTCGGATACGGGTTCGGGTCGGACGCAGGAGAGCGCTGGTCTAATTTGTGGTTTATATTAGTCTTTCAAAACATCATGTGCCAACAAACTCTGTGTACATTCATTTTGTATTTAATTTTGGCCCTCTGACTGATTTTCATTCCGGTTCGGATATCGGGTTCATTTATAGCAGGTCGGTTTGGGTGCGGAATTTTATTTTAATTCTTTCGGAAAACGGGTCGGGTTTAAAAATGACGGGTATGGGCGGTTGCGGTTTGTCAAAATCAGAACCGTGCAGGACTCTGATGAGAACTCCTCCGAAAAAACGTTCCATTTTGATCCCTTCTGAAAGTATAAAATCAGGGTAAAATACATGTAATCATTGACGAAAATGTTTAGTTTGTTCATAACTTTTAAAAACAACTCTGATGGACATAGAACTTCCTGATTCGGATCAGAAGTTAAAGGCACCAGGTCCGATGTTGGACATGGAGCTTGTTGACCAGGGGACACAGAAAATTCTATGTCCATTTTTGACTTCTTCCATCTCTCGGCCGATGGAGATTTAGAACATGTTCATATATTTCGGGTACCTTCCACAGTCAACACCACTCCACACAAAAGAGGAATGATAACTCTGTAAATATCACGCTGTTTTCTCAAAATGAGGAAAAGTGGACATTGAACCAGCTGATTCTCAAGGGGACGATACTGCTGAAAGCTGAAAACACAAGTGTTTTAGAAGGTTATGTAAGTATGTCGTGTTGATGCACTCTCGTGTTTCTTCTGGAAATCTGATATTATGTTCTTTCACTTGTTGAAGGATGAGCCGGACTGTGCTGCTAAAGCAAATACAAAAGGAAGGACTGAAGCACCTTTCCTTCACCATTCATTTTGAGTCTTTCACCTACTCTCGCATGGCAGCCACTCAACTGGATTTGTCTCCTTAGCAAAAAAAAAAAAAAAAAAACTATTCAAACTCTTTCAGTCTTTTCAGAAGCGCTCTTTGGTCTCCTTAAGGGAACAGTGTCCATTAGCTGATGAAGGCATGATATGCAGCTGAAAGCAACAAAAAAAAAAAAAAGAAAGGCTGAGAATGAAAGAAACATACATTCTTTATTGCCGTCCTTCGAAGTTTGAGCTCCAGACATGAATTTTTACAAGTTAGTGAGGTGTCACCTACTTCCACATTCCCCACTGAGCCCTGATTGACTCTTACATTACACCTGATTGGGGCCTGACACTGCTTCCATGATTTCCGACAGAGTTGACTACAGGCTCTGACTGAAATTTTAGAAAATGTCAGCAATATGGCAGGAACAGACAAGAACACAATAGCTGCAAGAAGACAGAAATAGTGATGAAAATTGGCTTCAGGCAGTGCTTCGGGAAAGAAAAGCCGGTCTGAAGTCATCTGTTAATTATCAAGCTCTGCTTTAAAGCCATCAGGACATATTACTGTGTATTCAACTTTGAAAAAAAACAACAAAACTTGACCCTAAATCTGTCTTGATCTTTATTAATTCTGAGCCACTGGATGGCAACAAAAACATAAATAGAGACGGATCTTTATTTTATAATTTCTTGCTCATAAGTGAAAACATTACATAATTAAATGTCTGCGGCTGAAATAAAATGTGTATAATAAGATAACACAATGAGAGCAGTTAGATTGTTGTTAGATTGGATACGTTAAGATTCTATAAAAAGGTGTGAAACCCTGGCAATATTTAACTGGCAGAGGCAGCTTCTGTTCTGCACAAATTAGTCAATGCTTTCCGCTTGTTAGGAGGAGTTTCAGGGGGGGACATTTGAAAAGAACATGCCCACCATTACTTGCTTGTAATCATTAAATGCTTGCAAAACTGTCTGCAGTTTTATCCCGCTCACACTATCTTTACAAAAAAAAAAAAAAAAAAAAAAACTCTGGAGAGGGCTTAACTATCCTTAACAAAGGCACGTTCTGAAGCTCATCATTTGTGAAACAGCCACTGAGGGGACGGGGAAATATGTTTGACTTCTGCTTAAAGCTGAAATAGGGAGGAAAGAAATCAACAGATGGGAAAAAATGTAGAATCAGATCAACTTCTAATTGTGCAAAATGATATTCACCACGACTGAAAAACAATGACAGTGTCAATTAGGCTGTGACACCTTAAAGCGGAAAGACTTTTTCATCAAATTTGTAAAACATGAGTCATAGCCTAAGTATCACAAATCAGTAAAGCGGGGTACACAGGTAAGGATTTTCTAAATCTGAAGAGATTTTTTTTATCTGTCACAGACAGTGATCGATTTAGCAAACTGGGGGCCCAAGGTGAGGGAATGTATGCCCCCCCCCCTCATATGTTTAAAAATATGAGGATGTAAATAAAAGTACAGGTCACTGGAATGGAGAAAAATAACGTCCCCTTTAAACACTTCTTTACTCCAAAATCAAGATGGTTGCTACTGAGTGTGTTTATTTTTCGCTCTGGACACGTTATGGAGCAGTCTATTTCTGAAAGTAGGGTGTGTGTAGGGAGAGATCACGAAAAACTGGGACTTGCCTTTTAGCTACTACTTCAATGTTTCAACATATTTCTTAAGAATTCTAATAACATTATTATTATTTTATTTATTTTTCTTTAAGGTTGGTTGCCCCCCCCCACTACAACCGCTGATGTGGGGCCCAGGCAGCCGCCAACCTACGCCTCTATGTTAAGACCGTCCGCCTATGGTTACAGACCCCATCAGGCTTTGGACCGTTTGTCGTACTGTGTGTGGTGTGCTCCGATAATCTCTACACAGCACACCACACAAACACAACGATTCTATCCCACCGCCGATCTTGAATCTAGTCCTCCAAGGCAGAAATCGCACATGATCAAACGTGATCTATCAAAAAAAGAAGAAACATAGCAACAACCAGAAAACACAACACGCAACGTGTTGCTTCAGTTGTGGCACGACTTTGCAGAGATGCTGAATGGACATTCTTGGTCTTCCCGCAGCTCCACAGGCTGGTCAACATGATGTCATGACTTCATTTCCGAGGTCCACCGAACTTTATTTTCCCTGCTTCCTTCTTGCTCCCTCTTGATTGGCTACATTCATGGAGTCATAATTTGGGAGTTGTCAGCTTTCCACACACACATGAAGATTTTTGGTCCTAAACATTTACCTATTTCGGAGCCAATTATCGAGACAAATTCACTCTTAACACACCTCAGAACACAGGATAATCTTATAAGACATAAAATAATCTGGCATTTGCCGTCCGTAGTATGAGAAAGGGATAATTGGAACAGAAACAGCCTGATCATCTTTAACTGAGTACCCTGCTTACCCTTGTAAAGCCTGAACCATTAAATCATTGACAGAAAATTTGAGTTGTTTGAAACTGGAGCTTTTATTGGTCCTTCTGAACAACCAAACTATTTTTTTTCAAATATCAATTTCCATGTACGAGTTTCAATTTTGTATCATATTTGGCACATCAGGTCTCAGTGCTTAAATATTATATTTGAACAAACAAAAACATTATGCAACACAAACATGTCAAATCAGTATTTCGTTTAAAAAACTGAAGTTCTGCCTCCTTCCTCAATAATAATCTTGTTGCGTCACTGGAAAAGCCTCTGGTGAATGAATTCCTCCCCCCGGTGGATTATCAGTGTATTGCATGCATCTAATTGTAGATATCAAGTTTTTCAAGGGAAAAAAACCCCTGCATTGATCATGTTGAGAGCTTCAAAACTCATACATCAAATAAGATGCATTTGGCATCTTTCCGTGATTATGCACCTGAATGTCTTCCCTCACAGTAAACAATTTTGAAGTGTACTCCACCAAACACTCCATGTCTTTACAAACCAAGCCAGTAGATCACTTGGGCATTTTCAGAAATTTGTTGTGACATACATTGTAGGAGAAGTTGCTTTCACTTGGTCAACTTATTTCTTGTTGCTGCTACTGTGGCTGAGTGGAGCTCCGCTTCCCCCAATGCACTTCGCATCAAAGGCTCATGATGACGGGAGGGGGCAATTGGTCAAGAAAGGTGAAGAAACAATGATCTAAGGGTTAAAAGAAAAAAATGCATCTGAAAAAAACTGTTGAATTTTACTGTTACAAAGGAAGCCATTATTATTTAATAATAAAAACAAATAATTTTTTTTTTTAAAAAGCCAAAACTTTACTTTGTATATGCTTTTTTTTCTGCCTTTCTTGCTGTTACAAATGCTCTCAGGTACTAAAGCAAAAACGTTCTCTTGTGTGTGTTACCGTTTTCTGTCCCTGCAGGTGTGTGTGAAGAGGTGTGGCTGAGCGGACAGCACCTGCCTCCAATTGTACTCATCCCTCCTGAGTATTTAAGCCAGGTCTCAGGTCCCAAGCCCACCGTTCTTTGGGCTGTCCCTGCGCAACTCCTCTGACAAATCCCCGACTCAGCTACAGCCTCCAGACCTCCTCGTTAAAGCCGACTCCTCAGTGCCCTTACTTTTGAGTCCTTATGAACAATAAATTCTTCTGCTGAACTCAATATCAAACCCCTGCTTTAAGTATCCAACTCCAAAATACCACAGGCTCCAGCCTGAACAAAAGGCACTTGTAAGTTGTACAGATGTTAACAAAAAAAACAACCCAAAAAACAACAATTACAAACTACATTTTGTATCAGTTCATTTTTGTGTGACATTGTGCAGACCATTATCTACTGCACATTTTACCCTAAAGATCATCGTAAACTCTTCAAAAGTCATGACTTGGGCTGGAAGTGCTTATAGGGATGACCTTTCTGTGACTCACTAAAACCTCCATCATTGGTTAAAGTTTGTAAAACCTGCAAAAGTTGGTGTAAAAGTCTCGTTTTGACCCAGATCACTTGAATAACATTGTGCTGGGAGACATTATATTTCCTCATGCTTTAAGTCAAACATCAAACCTGAGCTTTCAGAATTCTGTAAACCACTAGAAAATACTGTCAGAGATCCAGACTACCTGTGCTGTTGATCGAATTCTAGGGCGTATAATATCAAAGATTTTGCATAATTTTGTCTTGCGCCACTGATGCACATTGTCATCAACTTGAGCTAATGTATAAGAGCTTCAAATGCAGGAAAATGGAAGTTGTGCAGGCAGTTTGGATCAATTCAGGCAATGAACCTGAATCCACTTGATAATTTCACCACCAGCTGGTTTTCCGAGGTGACTTTAAAATTTGCATTAAGTGATTGATAGTCATTTTTTTAGTGATATCAAATGGTGAGGAGGAACTGGCCACTGATTAAAAAAAAACAAACAAAAAAAAAAAAACACTCCCACTTACAATATGCTTCACAAATGTTCTTCAGGCTTTGGCTCTTAAAATGAATAGTATACAAATAAAGAAAAAGAAGCTAGAATTTGGAAAAAAAACACGCACAGCACAGCCAGATAAGTACAAAACACAAAGAAAGAAGGACCAAGATAAATAAATATTGATTATCTCGGGGAGTTTTAAGCAGTTTTAAACTTTACAATGCAGCAGCAGTGTATATATAAGAAGCTAATTCAGTCTGGTTCAACTTTATTGTTAAACTCCAATAAAACTGAGTTCTTCATGAACTTTTGAATCTGAGTTTGCAACCAGATCCAAAGCCAGAACTAGAGTCATAGTTAAAAACACTGAAGTCTGAGGCTTTTATTAAAGCAACACTCTGGAGTTTTCCAGCCTTCAAGCTATATCATCAAGGTCACTTTGGGCTTACAACAACTCAATCAGTTCAATTACACTTTCGGCATTGCTCTAAAGCATCTCTAGCGCCTACACTGGCAATAAGCAACTTCTGGTTTTCGGAACCCCTACACAAAAAGAACTACCAGATGTGACAGCTTTACGGCATACATCACATCATCATTCTACTTTCAGAAGGCAGGAAAATAAAGTTATAAGTGAAGGAAAGTTACAAATAGGCTAACGGTCATGGCTGAAGCAGCAAGGAAAGCAAAGGAGACGTAGCGCTTTTCCTGTTGGATTAGTACAGGCGTGTCAAACATGTGGCCTAGGGGCCAAATCCAACCTGTTAAAGGGTCCAGTTGTGATGACTTTGTGAAATACAAAAATGAAACTAAGATATAAGATATTAACAATCATTTTCGTTCAGGGGCCACATACAAACCAATTCAATTTCAAGTGGGTCAAAGTGGTAAAACACTACCATAATATCCAATAAATACTCACAACTATGTAAATATTTTCATGTATTTAGACCAAAACAAAGTATAATTTTGCAAAACGTGAATAATATGAGGAAATATAAACAACCTGAAATGTCTTCAAAGTGTCTTAAGATGAACATTTTAATAATATCAGTTGCTGCAATGAGCCTGTTTCCGTTGCACATCTCAGAACATTAAAGTACAAACTGTGCAAAAACAGAAACATTGCACATTTTTTCTTTTCCAGTCCAATCCTTGTCCACTCTCAGTCTCATGACAGATCGCCATGACAGCAGATTTCTTTGTTGTACAACCCTAAAATGGACGCTTCAGCGCTAAAACATTGGTTCCATACATGTTCTAACCTGAAGAAGAAAAAAAAACAAAACAGCCAGGAGAGATTCCATAACCTCCCCGGCAAGCCTTTGTGCCCACAGTTTGAAAAACACTGCTTTAGGGGTACCCCACGGGCAAAAGTTCCTTAAAGATTTATGTTGACCTAAGACAAGCTTCATTAATCCTATAAAGACAAACAGCCACCGGCACCCAAAATCACCTACTTACATAAAATCTTTAATAACTTATGATCCACTCATCTTAGCAGTACGTCTAAAGAACTGGTGCAAAATACAGTTTGTCAAATTTTCATAGTCCCATTTGGACGTTCAGAGGCTCCGTAGTGAACATGGAAATACCATCATCTTGTACAACAGGGGTGCCAAAACCTGCCCGCCTAAGGTTCTAATCCATCCCATGGGATGATTTTTTTTTTAAAGATATAGATAACGCCAAAATTTTTAACAAAATCCTTTGTTACGAGAAGTTTTGTACCTTTATAGATCCTTTGGGTTTTGTAATGCATGTGTAAATGGTAAGATGAGGCACAATAATGTTAACATTGCACTTACTTTCGTACGAAATTACAGGTTGTTCATGCGATTCATATTTTTCTAGGCTCACATTGGCATTTTTTGGGAAAGGACAGATCATAAATGAGGGGAGGGACATCGGGGGTGCACAGGTGACATTGTTGCGGAGTGTTTGGAACAAGAAAGCTCAGATGGATGCACCAGTGATCCCTCAGAAAGACAGAGGTTTAATGTATATGGCCTAAAAAAAAAAAAAAAAAAGTTTCCTATTACGCTCTGGAAAAAAAATAGGGAAGGCAGGTTAAAAAAAAAAAAAAAAAAGGTTAATAATTTGACTGTCAAATCTTATGAAATGTACTATGAAAATCCTTGACGTATATCCAAATTTATCAATATCTTGATTTAACATCAATGTTTTACTTGTAGGCACTGAAGGTTGCATGTATTTGACCATTTTTGCAAATCTCAAACTCCTGTTTTCCTCTGATCTGCACATCTTTTCTCTTTTTTCCAGCACAAATCCTGCCATCAACAAATCCTGTCTTAACCCACCCACTTCATTTATATTCACTGCTTTGTTGTAGTTTTAGTGCACTCTTTGTGGTGGTTGTGGCTGTTCACACTCTAAACATACGATTAAATTTCTACTCAGCCGACGGGGTAAGCCTCACACTCATATATTTGATAATACAGACGCTCTGTCTAAGGCTTACCAAGCTATGCTAGTATCTCGTTCTGAGTGTTTTAGGCTGATTGTAGGCTGAATTAAGCTAGTACTGCACACCATGGACCTTGTGGAAGGACTGCCATTGCCAACATGGCCAAGTATCGCGAGACGCGAGATAACGTGAGACAAGATGGCGGCCGATTCGTAGCTATTTTAACTCGTTTAAATTGCCAATTTCTACAACAAATGATGATTTAAACAAGGTAATTTAAACCAGGTGATCTGTGGATAACTTTAGTCATTTCTGCAGATTTGAGGTATTTTGAAAAAAACTTGGAATGGAGATCATGGTAAAAAGATTAGGGTCGGCTGTTTTTTCTAGGGTAGGTCAGGTAACCAGAAACGACCCCATTTTTTTTTTTTTTTTTTTTTTTAATGCCTTATATTATGGGAGGCATACCCCCCCCCCAACTTGATACCTGTAGTTTGTGGATAGCACGTTAACCCGTGCATCACTACTGAGGGGCTTTATCAACAGAGCACACCACATCAGGGCCGGTTCACTTTTATTTTTATTTTGCCAAGAGAAGCAGGAGACTGTTGTTGTAGAGTGGATCACTGGTGTGTGCAGTCATACGGATCTATTGCTGGCTTACAGTACCAATTAGATGAAATTGGATAATCCTCCATGGCACACCTGATGACTTCTCACGGCACATGACTGTGCCACGGCATACAGGTTGGGAAACACTGATTTAGCCGACTACACTATGTCATGAGCTGAAATCCAGTTTCCATTCATCATATTTTTGTCTTTGTCTCCATCAACTTACGTACATCTTTAATTCTTCAAAGGGGAAGTGTAGGTTTTACTGTGGCATCCATATTCAATCAGATGCAAAATCCCCCCCCAAAATTGGTGTTATTCTATGGCCACGGCGCGCTACACAAGTTCATTTGCAGGTCAGACATACGCCTGCAGCCAGCCAACTTGCACACACTTGCTCACAGCATGTGCTCATCATAGCTTCTTATTTATAAAGTTGTACGCCGAGCAATCCACCCAAAAAATGAAGCTGTGTTCTATCAGGCTGAACTCATCTGGGAAATACATATTCACGGAAATTACATATTCCGCAGGCAACGCCTTCTTGATTTCCTCTGGGTTTTAAAAACACAAGACAAGGATGGAACAGAGCAAGGAAAGGGGGGTGGGTCGGGGGGAGTTGAGGCAAAATTAAATTATGCCTAATTACCAGTGCAATCGATACCAAATTGAGTTGATATGCATCCTTCATGACTTAACTAGATATCAGATAGCACGGGTAAGCGATGCATTGGAACATGAGTTGATGGGTAAAGGTGATACAGAGGCACTTTCGATGGCAGGAGTTAAGGGAGCGATTCCTGAATTATCTGATCTTGTCAGGGTTGTGGCTGTTGTAGTTTGGCAGCTTTCCCAAATCTGGGATTGAGGAGACACAAGGGGAAGGTTTGTTTTTATTTCCAGGGGTAGCGTACCTTGTTGGAATCTGTCACCCAGCCAAAACACATCACAGAACAAGTGAGGATGTCATTCTGAATGTCATTTTTAATTGAAAAATAAATACAATGTGGCATCGCCTGAAGCTACAGTTTGCACATATGACTGTTATATCATCTGCAGTGCATGTCTCAAACATATGGCCCGTGGGCCAAAACCAGCCAGCTGAAGGGTCCAATGAGGCACATGGGATGAATTGGTCAAATCCAAAAATTACACATAACATATTAACCCATACAGACCCAGAGCTACTTCTGTGTTACTCTCTAAACTTTTTTAAGTGATTCAAGGAAGTTTACTGTCATTCAATCAGAGAAAGAACGAAACTCAATCCCAAGGACCCGTATTAGCCATCACAATAAATAACCAATAAATAGTGAATGTTAAAATCTACTAAAACCAAGGCTCGTAATACAATAATTTAAAAAATAAAAATAAAATATAAGTCTAAAATTTGGCTTAAAACATAGAATAACACCACTATCTATAGCCCTAACCTAAACATAACACACACTGAAGTACAGTCCAGATCAGCAGAACAAAGTGCAAAGAGGCTTGTGTCAGAGTCAGTGGATGGCTCTACAGTATATAGGGCTTGGGCATCATTACGTCATTACCAGGGATTAAAGCAAAAAAAAGTCATCTGACTGAACTTTTTTTCCAATTAGATATCTGATCAAGTATCCCACTACAC
>JAQQZY010000013.1:12383813-12396313 GCA_030068375.1 Ostorhinchus rueppellii | reverse complement strand
GTTGTGTATTCATGCATGATGTACCGCATTTGTCCAGCAGCCACCGCCATAGCATTCTGGGCATAGCAATGTGACTATAAGGCCAGTGTATTCAAAATTTACTAATATCTCCCAAAATACTGGTCCTGTCCACTTGCGGTTTTTGCTAGTCTGTTCCTTGATCAAAAATACATGAATATGCCAAACTACAGCAGTCAGGCTTTTCTGGATTTTGTGCCAATTCCCAGACACACACACATACAGAGACTTGTTTGGGCTTTCATAATATATATTTTAGATGAGTAGATTGTTGTTTGGGTCTTTATGGGTTAAAAGAGATGAGAAAATGTTCTTTGATAGAATTTGCAAATGATTACCTAATAATAACCTGACCAACGCTATGGAAGCAACCTGAAAATGTAAAACAGACAAACATGTCAAAGCAACACCGACATGACATAAAACATTTAAGAAAAAAAAGAAAGATCTGATGGAAACAAAGTTGAAATACTAACAAGATTCAAAAATATAAAAATGACATAAAAAGAGGTTTTCAGAGACACTGTTATGACAGTGTAAGAATCAGCAAGCATGTAGATCTCAGGAAATACATGACATAAATATATAAGTTTTGGGATGTGAGGAGACAAAAAATGTCTCTTTTTGGGTTTTGAGGTGAAAATACTTGGGTTCACTGATCTGGATAATAGTCTCCATTCACCTGAATAAAAATCACATGGATGAACTGAACCTAAATGTGACATTTCCATCAATATTTCCACACATTTTTATCACTTTTATGGTGTCTTCTTCATCCCATTGCACCTCAAAGCCCTTTACGTCTGCTGTTTCCCATCTTTATAGATTTCAATAACAGGCTTTACATTTACAAGTTTAAGACTAAGTTTAAGACAAAAGGTCTTAATGCACTATTTGGATTTTTTGGTGAAATCCGCTCTTTTTTGTGCTTGTTCATATTACACATTAAATGCGACTTCTTTCAGTTTTGAGTATGAACTGAATGCGACCCTGAAGTGACCCGAATGCACAAAAGAGGTCCTGATGTAATATGTGACCATTTAGGCACTCACTGTTTTTACGTAATGAAATATGCTTTTCCTACCGCTCCTCCTCCCGGGACACAGAATTGTGACATTCGTCGCATTTCAATGACGTAAAGGTCGAGTAAATGTGAACTGACCATTCAGACTTAAGTCGCATTGCAAAATATTAAATACCATCAGATTTAGGACCACATATGAAAGTGGGACAATCAGATATGCAAAAAAAAAAAAAAAAAAAAAAAAAAAAAAAAATCGGGTTTGTGCTGCTCAAATTGTTTTTAACGTGTAAAACCTCACAAGATACCTGCGTATCAGCTCTCAGTTTCAATAGGGTTAAAAAGCAACTGAGTCAAAATCTGAAGATATTAACTAAAATTACTTTTGAAGCTGATTTTGTGGGAAGTGCAAGCCCAGCAAATCTCCTGTTTATATGCGCACGCTTAGCCCCACTTCCTGTAGTGTCTCTGGGGTGCAGAAAAGAACACCTATACAACTATACACCCCAAGACACCGCCCTACGTACTTATAATGGTCACTTCCATTTGGTTTCTGGGTCTTGGTAACTGACTGGGTTTTGTTTAGAAGCTAGGAAAAGAAGCGCCAGGGACTTAATTCTAAATTACGGTGGAACTCCTCGGTCTGACGTGATTTTAGTCCCAGGTGTAATGCACACATTAAAGTTAAATCCTTAAGTCATAATACTTGCATCACTTGTGAGTTAAATAAGAAGACGGAAAAAATTGCTATTGCTCAAAAGCAAAATTTTGTTAAATGCTGGAGGCAATTTCCAGCAAAGCGAAGCATAATCCAATTAAAAATCAAGAAAACAAAAATAAACAAAAACAGTTCAATCGAACTCACCGCTATCCACCCACACATGAAAAATGCTTCACCTTAAAACATGCATGAACGGAAACTCAGTTAAAGTCCAACAAACCGATGTAAAACAGTTTAGAATTTCAGAGTCCAAATTAAGTCGAAATGTCTTTTAGTCTGTGTTTTTTACGGTCTTTGCCTTTAACAACCTTTGGGGTTAAATCCTGGAATTTAGTTCAGTTCCTTGAAGTCCGAATAAAAGTCCATAATCCAATAGAATCCAATTTGAAAGAAGAGTCCGAATAACAGTCTATAATTTGACAAAGATAATCCAATTTAGCAGAAGAATTCCTCAGGCGAGCTCACCTGATTCAGTCTTCCGAGGGGTTTTGAGGAAATGCAATGAAAATCCTTTTCCATTGAATCGAATAACAGTCTGGAAATCCATGAACTTGGATGAATCAGTCTCACAGACGATGTTCTTTGTCCAGCTGTCATTGTCCTATTCAGTTCAACTGCAAAAATAGGACTTCCTCAAATTCTTCGACAGTTAGCAGAGTTAAAGTTCTAATCTCACTGCATTTTACGGCCCTGCAACACGCAGCTTACTTTAACTCCAACACTGCATGTTGTCCTGCCTATCTTGATTCAGCACAAGCCTCCGAGTTGAAAAAGCTATCTCGGGCCTTTTAACTGAAGTATGACACGGATAAGACAGTTTCGTGTAAGTGTCCACCTTTTTTACAGTGACCTTTACCAATTATGGCTTTGAGCTTTAACTCCAACCTATTACCTCATTGTTGCTTGAGCACATGGTCTTATTTTGGCAGATTTTTGTGTAGTTCCTCTTTAGCCCTTGCCTCGTTTCTAAGCACTTGCTAAAATGACTTCCTATGCAACTTCCGCTTTTAACTGACAGTCTGGCCTCTAATATTAGATTAACCTTTTATTCTTATTTCTCTGTTTGTGTGTATGTGTATGTATGTGCGCGTCTTCCTGCTGACAGCTGCTAAGCTTTTAAAAATATAAAAATGAACCTCGACAGCTTTTGACTCCAATCTAATTTAATCATTAAATTCGACACATGGTTGTAGAACACTTTGGCATCGTAAGTTGATGTAAATGTGCTTTTCAAATAAATTCAACCTTGACTTTGACCTTAATAGATTGGACACAGGTCACATATGGGCAAAAAAAAAAAAAAAAGAATTTGGGTGACATTTGCCTGCAGTCTGAACCAAAGTCATAATACTTTTGACTTATTTTCATCTAATCCCTCAAATAACTAGTTTTTTAGCACAGGTTTGCTAATTTTTTTTTTTTTTTTTTATGGTTTTCATTTTTTTCTAAATGCTTAGTTTTCATATTAGTCTTGGTTTTTTCCTATTTTTTTTAATCTTCCTTGCAGTCATATTCATAGAAATCCCATACAGGACAATGCTGCTTTCTCCCAACTGTAGTCTCCATGTTGCCATGAAGTGCCGTATGGCCCCAGCAACTTAAATTGTTCAAAATAAATTGATTTCATATCAGTCCGATACTGACACAGAGAAAATGAAGGGAATTTTATCTATAATTTTTAAATGTTTTTGCTCGTACAAAATAGTTTCAGTTAGGTTCGTTTTTTTTCTTTTTCTTAGATTTTTCATTTATGTGATATTCTGTTAAATATATTTTCTTCTCTTCTAGGTATGGGTATGTTATTCTCTTTCCCTCGCTCTCTTTAGGTTTCAGTTCACAAAAATGTTTTTTCAATTCTAGTTTCATTAATGTTAACATTGGTCTAAGATGCAGATTTGCTATTTTTATTGTTATGTTTCGCTCCACGGTTCACCAGTAAAAACCTCTTCATCTTCATTAAGTGTACAACATGTGTAAATAAACTATTCTTAGGCTTATAGTACAATTGTGGCATAAAATTAACAGGAAAAAAAACCCCAATTGCATCATTACTTGCATTTCTTTGTGCGACAATTAATCATCAGCTAAAATTTCATTATCATGACAGCCCTAATTATAATGACATTTCACTTAAGAAAGAAAGCGCTTTTATTACATACTGTTGATGAAGGAAAGGCACAGATGTAAATACAGTGCAGCTAATTCATTGCTAATGGAGAAAAGCAACTAAACAGACTGTAGTTGTGTACATACATGACTTGATTGATTGTTTTCTTCTCTACCGTAATAGCTTCATCTCATAAGTGACAGGATCATTTTAGCACAGGCTTGTTTGTAGCCTGTTGGCAAGCATGTTTCCAGTAAAAGCGTACAGTAGAATGAAGGCTTCTGACCTTTTCCTCATTCACTGTGGCATTTGGAAGTCCCCGCCCGCTACCACGTATATTACCGCGACCTGAAAAATAAGTAGATAAATAAATAAATATTTACATCCAATCCGAAGATGTACATTGTCTAACATTTACTCTGCTGTTCGGCACCAATTATTCTAATTACATACTTTGCAACTGCGCAATTCTCTGGAGAGGCTGCTGTGGTGACAAGTGAAGAGCCATATTCACAGGCATCGCTTCTATTCTATCCTTAGCATTCTCCAAAGCCCTCAGAGGAGGGTGCTTGTTTTGTATAGTAAACAAGACTTCAGCGGATTATACTGCAAAGCTATTCTGTGGTTAGGGGTCCTCAGACACGGGGCACGTTTACCAAATCCTGAAACATTGCTCGTGACACTTTGTAAGCAGAATACCAAACAATGTGGAAATCAGTTAATGTGATGTACAGTATGTGGACGGCTACCAAACAGCTGCCAGCTAAAGACTGTTTGTTTCTGTCTTGTTTGCTTGTATTGAGCGGTACAGTAATGCATGTTGAAAATGTGTTTGGGAAGATATATGCTTTTCAGAGCAAACTATAGTTTACGCTACAGTCAGTCTGAATGCCGTCTTTAAGGCTTCTGGGTTTGGCAGTCGACAAATGTTTAGATTTCTAGCTTTGGGTGGAGAAAAAAGCTAGTCTTAACAGTAGTTGTGATGAAGTTGAATGTCTTCTTATAGGACAGAAACTTGGCAATCTAACGTAGCTTTAGTATTTAGTAAAGTAATATTATGTGAGGAAATGTTTATTAAGTAAACGGGGTAGTTTAATTCAGTTCCAAATGTTGCACACATAGAAATCCTGATTAGCACGTTTAAGTCCCGCTATCCTTTTTTGTACTCTCAATTTCATTCTCTGTGCCTTCAAAGGGTTCGGGGTTGTTGAATTCTGGCAATCTCTGGGATCGAGCATTGAATAGAACCCCTCTCCTTCTGATTGGTCGGTTTAGAAAGTCAGCCAACATTAATGTACATGTTAATACCATCAGATGATGTATTTTAAGTGCGAGTAAATATTCCCTTGTGCAAAAAACAGGTGAAAAGCAAAGGGTCCGTATCTAATTCCATTAAAATACTTACAATAAGGTATTCCATTTTTACATGCCGCTAATACGCTAACATCTTGACACACTCCCCTCTTCACAATCCTCAAATACTATCTCCTCGACTCCTCAGTCCTTCAGAGGAGAAGACTCAAGGAGAGGGGCTCTGACGAAATAGACTAAATAACAGTAATTTCTCACAGAGATGTCGTTTCAAAGTCAGTTACTTGTGTAAGTCAAGATTTGTCAGATGGATGTTAATGTAAACTTGTTTATACAACGTATTAAGAGATGATGCAGGAATTTCACCCAAATACGCACTGAATATAATCTTGAAAGATATAAAACTACTACACATCAGAGAAGCCTCTATTTTGACTCCTGCTCCTTCTGTAATCCAGGTGTATGGCACACTTATTTTATTTTTTTTAACCCGTCATTGATACGATCACCAAAATGTAACTTGGTGATGTTTTTATTTTCTAGTTTATTTGATAGGGGCCATGCATATTCATGAACATTGCTGGATAAAAAAACAAAACCCATGTAAATATGCCAGAATTAGTCAAAATAACTTCTTTTCATCTGCAGTCCCAAGGCAGGTGACAGAACAAAACATAAAAACAGCCAACATTAGAATATCACTCACTCACCATGGACTTAAAAAACTAAAAAAAAAAAAGCATATATTGTAGACACAAACAAGCAGATGGACATCAGATGATCGCAGGGGCATTAATCTATACATTCACCTTTACACTTGCATACAATTTGACAAAGACAAAGATGGCAGCTGTCGTTAGAGCTCCTCCATTGCCTACCTCAGTCCTCAAGGTGGATTTTAGAGTATTGAGATACCCTTAAAACCCCTGGATGACCACTCTGTCACTGGAGATACCTCTGATTGGCTTCTCCAGGACCGCGTTCCAGGTGTGTGATAAGGTGTATCCGCCGTCATCCCTGTTCGTTGTCTTTGGCGTGCGTTTCCGTATCTCAGTGGCCTCTTTATAAGACGATTTTGGTCAACCCTTCTGAGCAGCCTATAAGACACACGAGAACATCATTGTGAAGCTTCTGACGGAGGCTACAGGAAGTAGCTGAAACTAGTAAAGCAGGTAAACAAGCAACTATCCCTGTCTGATAAATGAATGATCTTCAATGATCATAGAGATGTTCACTAAAGCTCTGATTAAAGTTGAGGGTTATAATATCAAAAAATGAGAAAACGGAAGACAAAGTGACTTTTTTAGTAAAATCTATCATTAACTGTACATAAAATAAGTGTCTCCATCCACTGTCACTGATCCAAATCCATGGATTTTACTGGTGAATTAATGCTGTAGAAGATGACGGTGTTCCTACGTTCACTATGGAGCCTCTGAACGTCCAAATGGGTCATCCATCCTTCCATGTTTTGAACCCGTTTAATCCTCACTAGGTCACCGGGGTCACCTGGAGCCTATCCCAGCTACCCTGGACATGTCACCAGTTCATCTCAGGGCTGACATATAGACAAACAATCACTCTCACAGTCACACCTACGCCTATGGGTAATTTAGATTAGCCGATTAACCTATCAGTGCATGTGTTTGGATGGTGGGAGGAAGCTGGAGTACCCGGAGAGAACCCACTCAGACATGGGGAGAACATGCTAACTCCACACAGAAAGGTCCCACCGACTGGTGTTGGAATTGAACCCAGGACCTTCTTGGTGTGAGGCATGAGTGCTATCCAAATGGGTCATATATAACTGTAAAACAGCATTCATTAGCAATTTCCTCAATTATCAAGTATTTTAGTTGTTACAGTGGATTGATTGATGTTTATTCCTAAAGTATAAACAGACTAGAAAAGCACTCGGAAAGCGCAGACTTCTGCCAAGGTAGTGTTTGTTCTTTTTCCTTCCTCCACTTGATCGCACATGCAAATCTGTGCCACCATGCCCTATCTAGCAATGATAAAGAATCCTTTAAAACAATTCCTGGATCCATACGGTGATCTGGATAGCCTCCAAACTTTAATCATCTCTTCCTTGACCCAGAGTGGACATATCCTGAAAATTTCATCAAAATCCGTCCATAACTTTTTGAGTTATGTTGCTACGAAACAAACAAACCCTGTCGAAAACATAACCTCCTTGATGGAGGTAATAAAGTCTCAAAATGGTTATGAAACAGGACTTTGATACATGATGATTAAGAAGATGGTAAAATACGACTAATATTCTGGCTTGTTCATCTTGCACACCACACAGGTGGGGGCGCTGTTATGCCAGTGGCAGCTTTTTCCAACATTGCTGTTAATTTATTTAAAGGTCAAACTGCATTAGAAACTCTACACATGGTCTGTGGTAATGTTTTACTGAAGCTAACGGTCCAGAGCAACATCAAATCAGATCTGTACACTAACCTTTGACCTCAAAATGTGATCATTTTAAGCTTCTGGTACGATAATTTGTCATTTTACTATCTGGTAACCCTGGCTTATTCTGAACTGAAGAAGTCTCTTGGATAAAAGATGAAACATTTTCAAAAGAGCTCAGCAGGTCCAGTTGAAGAACCATCAAGAACAATCATGACCTGGGCAAATCAGAACCTTCACGGACAACTTTGAGGAAGATTGTCATATCCCTGCTCTTTTCTTCTGTCTGCCCTCCTCTGACCTAATTCCCTTTCCCGCCTGTAATTAAGCCAATTCTGCACACCTGCCTCTTCAGGTGTGGGGTATTTAACCAGCCCTCTCCTGTTGTTTCTCCGTCAGATTGTTCAGTGTAACCTGTCTTTCCAGCATTATACCCATGTTTCCTTGAGCTCCATTTTGTGACCTGTTTCCATATGACCCCTGCCTGCCGGCCTCCTCGACCCGACCCCTGCCTGGTGGTAACCTGTATCCAACCTGTGAGTTTTTCTGCCTTCCCTGGATACCCGACCTGCCTTTCTGTTCTCCGACCGCACTTCAGTCTGCCCCACGTTAGGATAACCTAGTAACTGACCGCCAGGCCGTTGTGGACCTCGAACCCGGACTCGCTCCTTGGACCCTGGACACCTCAGACTGGAGGTATTGTACACGAGTACAATACTGAAGAGGGTTTCCTTTGGACTGACTGTTGAAGTGACTGATACCTGCCTGAACTGCATTTTTGTACAGAGGAACAATAAATTCCCTTAGACTTTTATTCTCTTGGTGTTCTGGCACTTGGGTTCATTGTCTGACCTTCACAAAGACACTAACATCTTGTAACATTATGACCTTACTTCTCACCTTTATGACTGACTAAATTAGCATTCTGTATTAAGAGTGAAACCAGGATGTCTGTCTGCTGGATGAGGTTTATAATATTTGTACATTTGGGTACATTCGTGGTTTATGACACATTTTTCAAAGCTGATTGCAGGGAATCATTAGCACAAAGCGAGCTCTTCAGTTTGGAGTGTCTGTCGGCTGAAGAGTGTGAAATGGATCATACTATACCAACTCTCTGAGTCCTCTCAGTTCATGTCATTGAATTTCTAGAAATACAAAACCCCTGGAGCGCCACTCACAAACACTCTTGCTTTGTAAGTTTGTCCCTGAGAGCGACATTTACTTTTTCTTTTTGCTTGGCTGGTTGTCTGATTTGTGTAAGAGCAGCGTTTTTATTTACATCAGTTGTACCTATAATTAAATTAATTAAAATAGCAAAGTACTTTTTTTTTTTTTTTTTTAACCTGAAGGAAGTACTTGAAAGTTTTACATTTTGTTCATACACAGAACAGATAACATCAGTTTTGGGGGCAAAAACAAACAAAGTGTAATAGTTTCTGAGCAGGATGAGAAATAGAATCAAAGATATGGTGGAAACCTTGAAATGAAAGTAGTACAAATACTTACCTGGAGAATAAAACTGAATATGATATCACAGTTATTGACATACTCAATATGTTTAAAGAAACAATAAAATGAACCTTTAACCCTTCAAATCCTAAGCCTAAAATGGTCCATGTGGACTTTTAAAATTGCATTTTGACTCATTACAAGGTTGGAAAATATGCTGGGAGTGAGTCCATTTGCCCATTTTTGCAGAGGATATTTTCTTTCCAAATCTAGCAGTCATTTACAACTTACTGCATGTTCTAATACTGATAAAAACGGCTTCAGCTTCCAATTGCATAAACAGTGACACTTACACCCATCCAAACCGCATGTGCTCAGGGTGCAGGTTTTAAACAGTTAAAGAACATTTAATCAAACTAAAATGTCAAGGGAGGTCATGAAAATAAGGCCGTCAGCCTTGTCAATATTCTCAGTGGTAATGTGAATTTTTAGATATTATTGGAGAAACTATTCATTTGGTTTGAATGATTTACTTCATGAACTTACAGGAACATCTATTTTCTTCAATGCCCAATGCAAAATATTTTCCTTAGGGTGTTTTTACTCTAAAAAATGATCATTCAGGGCCTTGGTCAATATCACAGGAGGTAAGGAGTGGCCACGGTTTCAGTTGTCGACAGAATCCGAGGTGACTGGATGGACCTCCTCACTCTCACCTGTCTCTTCAGACTCGATCAGGGGTGGGCAATTCATTTTCTTAAGGGGCCAAATAAGAAACTTTGACAGTTGTTAAGGGCCAGACCAGTACGCTTGCAGCTCAGCTCAATATATGCATCTATAAAAACGGTAAATGGAACAATGCAATGATACAATGAAAATGTGGAGCACACAATAAAACGAAATCCATGTCTTGGTAAAAACTCTGCATTCTGAATCAGTCTTTTTTTTGACAATAGCTGGTATCTTCATGGCCTGAAATTGACCAACAAACCAATCAATTCATAAGAGTACGGAAAGTATGCGCGAAAAAAACAATTTAATAGATCCTTCAAAATAAAAGCAACGCTGTTGTATTGGTTGCATCTATTACAATGATACATATTTGGATTGACTTAATTTGCCACTGACCTCATGGGGGCCAGTCAGGGTAGGCCATTGAGCCGTACAATACCCAGGTCTGGACTAGATGGACCCCCTCATGTGCCCCCATCCAGCTGCATCATAACAGACTGGAACTACATCCATATATGGACGTCCATCAGTCCTGGTGCATCTATAACCTGTCCGTCTGTGGGAGTGGATCTGTCCTTCACTGTGGTTCTCCTTAGGTTTCTCTTTTCCTACTGGGTGTTGGAGTTTTTCCTTGCCCAGAAGGAGGGTCTAAGGGCGGGGGGATGACCAGGACATTCATCCATTTCCTTCATCTACTGTTTATTTTATTTACTGTCCTTTGTTTCATTCTGTAAAGCCCTGTGAGGCAACCTTGTTGTGATATATGGCTACATAAATAAAATTTAATTGAATTGAGGGATTAAAAAAGGTATAATACCTTAATAAAATCTCTGAAAATTACACAAGTTGTTATGCGAGTTGGACGTACCAAAATAAATGCTTACAAATTCCAAAAGTTACTTCTGTATATTATATTACAATCAATAATTTAACTTTATTTCACAAAAGGAAATGAGTATTTGAGTAGCGAATTATATTTTTAATAGGGATGCACCGATACCACTTTTTTCCAGACAGAGTACAAGTACTTACATATGATTACTTGACAATGGCAAGTAATGATACAAGTTCTTAGTTACTTTTGAAAATGTGCTTTATTGGTATTAGTCTGACTGGAACAAAGTGCTGCTACTGACATTTCATCTGCTGGGATGAGCATTTCTCAATCAATGGCGACAGACAGACAGACGTAAATGGAGGAAAATGGTTCTAAGAAGTGTCACATGGATTTACTTCCTATATCCACATCATCTCAGCCTCTGACTTTCTGATGTTACATTGATATAAAAATGTTTATAATTCATTAGACATTTGCTAATCTTTCACATTTTGTGTGTGTTTTGTGAGGTGTCATGTCCAACTTCGCAAATATTGAATAAAACAATGTCTTACTGTGTAAGTACTTCCCTCTGCTTTTTTTTTGTTGTTGCTTTTTTTGTTTTTTTTTAATCGAACGTAGAACATGTCAATCCAGTCAAGCATTTTACAAATCCTCCATTGAGTGCTTTTGAATAATAAACAAGACTCAAGCGGATTAGACTTTTCGCTCTTTCACTGTTGGAGGTCGGCGGACCCAGAGCCCGTTTGACAAATCCCTGAGATTTGCAGCTGACATTTGATGAAGCCAAATAGAAAACAATATGGACATCAGCGAATCCGACGTCTGCGCTTCGACTCTGGGGAGCTTGTTTACCGCCGGGCCGTCTTCTCATTTTTAATCGCAATCGGATTGGACTCGACCATATTCCCCAGCGATACTATGTGACAGACTTTCATCATGATGTCATGTGGTGCAAGTTTTTTTTTTTTGCTTTTTTTTTCTCCATTCCTTTCATTCCGAGCAGGAAATGCTGGAGACAAAAGAAACACAGGAGATAAAAGGAAGAGAAAAAAATAAAAACCAATAAGATGAGACAAGACGACGTGACCGAAACGATGAAATAATTACTTCAACACAGTGTGGCGCCTCCTCTCCTGCTGAGACGGAGCTCAAATAAAAGGGATTGCACATACAGTAGTGATCAGATGGTTCAGGATAACACCTAAAAAGCACCACTCTCTTTCTTCCAAACACTTCTGAGCTCTATATCACACTTATCCTGTGACCCGAAAAGCCAGTCTCAGGCTTTGAAGCACTGGAAATGGTCCAATCCTCTCCTAATGACACTATTCAATAGTCCATTGAACAATTTCCGTTGAACTTTATACCACTGTCCACTGCTCTCTTTGGAATGTTTTTGTTCCAGTCTGGCTTTATATGTTGTGTTTTATGCTTCCCGGGGGGTTGATCCAATCATAAAAGGCTGTTTTATCTGGCACTGGCACATCTAAGTCAAGCAGAAATCAATAACGTCTGCTTTTTCTTTAATTTTATAACACAGGAAATGCTTATTTAGTTGTTGAAGTTATTTAACCCATAAAGACAAGCAAATGACCATTTTCCGTAAATTCACCATTTCGTAAGTGATTTATCCAGAGATGCATAAAGTACTGGAGTGCAGTAGAAGTACCAGTGCTATATCAAAAAACTGACTGGAGTAAAAGTTGAAGTGTTCTTTAAACATCAGACTTAAGTAAAAGCACTAAAGTATTCACATTTTTTGTACTCAAGTATTGCAAGTAGAAGTATGTAAAAAATTACTAAAGTACTGAAAGTAAAAGTCAAATTTAAAGTACTGTGTAACTAAAAGAAAGCAGTCACAAGTTTCAGTATCTTTCTA
>JAQQZY010000013.1:12365328-12378901 GCA_030068375.1 Ostorhinchus rueppellii | reverse complement strand
AGGAAACCGGAGTACCCGGAGAAAACCCATGCAGACACGGGGAGAACATGCAAACTCCACACAGAAAAGTCCCAAGGATCGCCCGGGAATCGAACCCTTCTTGCTGTGAGGCACGAGTGCTAACCATGGCACCACCGTGTCGCCAGGAATAAACACTCAGGGAGAAAAAAAAAAAAAAAGAAAAAAATTATAGATAGATAGATAGATAGATAGATAGATAGATAGATAGATAGATAGATAGATAGATAGATAGATTAAGGTTCATGCATGAAAGGGTTAACCTTCAACTTAAATCTGAGCTTTAATGAACATCTACAATAAATTAAATAAGAAATGATAGGATACCTGATCTTCCGAAAAAACACAAAACAGATGATAATATGTAATAAATGCTGATAAATCACTTAAGAAATTTTAACTCTTTAAAATCTGACACGTCATCGCAAACACACCCTGTGCATATGTCATCTGGATGAATGGAACTCTTTTCCAGTTTGTGCAATTGGAAAAATTCCAACAATTTCCCAAACCTGAGATGTTGCGCTTTATAGATTTTATTGGATCATTCTGGTAATTTCACTCATGTCTGTTGTGCAGGGGTGTCAAAGCCATTTTAGTTTAGGGGCCATATTCACCCCAATATGATCTCCAGTGGGCCGGACCAGAAACATAACAGTGACAAAAGTACAATTATGCTAAAGTCTACAAAATCCCCTTAAAAATCTGATCATCATCAACAACTTGAAATATCTTAGAAAAACAAGTGTCATTCACTAATATTCTGCCTCAGATTACCAGTTTATCATAAACACATGTACTTAAAGAACTTAGATTACAATTACACAAAACGTTTAGTATTCCGTAAAAAGTAAAATATTGAATCAACTGAAGAAATGTTCTTCAATAGATCACAAAAGAAATTAGTTGAGTGAACCAAATTAAATTATATTGACTTTTTTTTTTTTAAGGTGTGACCTATTGAAGAAAAATATTCAAGTTGATTCAATATTTTACTTTTACAGATTATATGGTAAAAATGCACTTACTCCTCTTCAAAAATGTAACATTTACATTCGTTCAGGTTATTCAATTTTTTTTGGAAAAGAATAATTTGCAAAAAATATACAATTTTTCATGTAATTTTACTTTTTTGAACTAAAACAAAGAAAATTTGCATTTATCTTTATTTACAGGTTATTACAGTAGTATTGCACTGGTTCTGATCCACTTTAGATCTAATTGATCTGTATGTGGAACCTGAATTGAAATGGTTTTTCCACCACTGATTGATCATAATTAATCTCTTTAGTGTCATTTTTGCATTTTACAGACTCATTCTATGGGCCAGATTTAACCCCTGTTCCGAATGTTTGAACCTGTGCTCTAGTAGAAGCTGAAGAAGCCGTTCCAGCAGAATTATAACATGCAGGAAGTTGTAAATGATTGCTTCATTTAGAAAGATCTAGAAAAAAGTGCTCTGAAAATATGCAATGAGTGAGTCTGTTTGCCCATTTTTTCCAAACCTTTTAAGAAAAAAAGTCCAGGTAGACCATTTTAGGCTGAGGGTTCAAAGGGTTAAATCGAGGGAACTGCCCCCAAGTTGCACTGGCGGGTTAATCCAGCGAGATTTGGATTCTTTTTCCGCAGTACAACAGTTCAGCGACTCCGCCTATTTCTTCAAGCCAAACACTGTCAGCACATGTCCTTTTGTTTCTTACTCCTGACAATCAACACCAAGGTTTCTGATCTGTTATTCTTTTCTTTTCGCCGCCTTCCCCAAAAGCCCTCAAACGTAATGAATAAATGATCAAATGTGAACACTAACTGTTGACGCAAATCACCTCTTGCATAATAGTTTGATATCAAAACTAAAGCTTTAATCAACAAGCACAGTTTCATCCATGTATAAATACAAAACTTGATGATAAAAGCCCAAGGGTTGGATAAAGATGTCCCTATAAATGACTGCTTTGAAGGCAAGTGAAGCAGCAGTTCCAGGCCAGTGCTCTTTGAATTCACACAAATCAGCAGAAGCAACAGAAACAGGCTTTGTGGCTAAAGAAGCAGGTTTATGACTAAAATATCACTGGTCTCATTGGGGAAACATCTTCTATTCCTTCAACATGCCTAGAGCAACAATGACCGGCTGAGCAGAGCAGATCAGTCGATATAAAAGCCTTAAACGTCTGCAAAAGCCCTTTTATTCCAACCTCGGTCACAAAGATAAAATAGATTAAAATACAGAATAAACACAAAATGCAGCTTGAGCTTTGTATCTTTTGACCTGAAGCAGTGGTGATCAGATGTGTGTACTTATGTGTTTAACGCATCACAACAGGTACAAAAGAGCTCATCGCATGGGAGGTGAACTACCTCTTCCTGAGTATTTCAACTCTTTAGTCTTCAGGTTTTAACTCGCAAGCATTTTTCAGTTTATAAGTAAGTTCTTCCAAAGATTTCAACTAATATTTATCACGTTTTTTCAAATTTGAAGACAATTTATGACCTTAACACAAACCATCTTGTGCAATATGACGGTTCTTCCAACTTATAAGTCGCATAATCTGTATCGTAAAAACCAAGTGGCCTCTGTGTGCATGTGTGTGTGTGTGTGTGTGTGTGTCTGGGGATTCACGCAAAATCCAGAAAGAGCTGATTGCTGCAGTTTGGCGTATTTATGTATTTTTAGTTAAGGAACAGACTAATGACAAAAGCAAGTTGATAGGACCAGTATTTTGGGAGATTTTGGTAGTTTTGGAATACAATAGCCCTACAATCATGTTTGTATGGCCAGAATATTTTGGCGGTGACTGCTGGACAAATGCAGTACAGCATGCACAAATACACAGAAGCTTAAAAACTACCACCTCGAGATCCCCACAGGTCAATACACTAGTTATTCTTTATTTCCCATGAGACAACAATATCTTACTTAAACCCTTGACGCCTATTGATGCAAATTCGCATCAAACCCCCGGCTCCAAAATTCAGCCAAAATATGATCTACTTGAAAGAAAAAATGCAAAAAAAAATTTCCACAATTGGACATCGATTCAGGCGTTAAATTTTTAGTTATTTTATGTAGCATTTATGATCCTGTTGAAATGGGGGAGACACAATCCAAAGACATGCACTGATAGGTTAATGGGCTAATCTAAATTGCCCATAGGTGTGAATGTGAGAGGGATTGTTTGTCTCTATATGTCAGCCCTGTGATGACCTGGCAACTTGTCCAGGGTGTACCCCGCCTTTGCCCTTAAGTAGCTGGGATAGGCTGCATGTGACCCACGTGACCCTAATGAGGATTAAGCGGGTATAGAAGATGAATGAATGAATGAATGAATGAAATGGGGGAGATCTCTTTTCAAGGAAGACCTGTCCAAGATGGCAGTGATACAGTCACATCATTAGTTTTACACTAATAAAAGCCTTCACAAACATAAAACCAAACAAACCACATAATTACAGACCGACAATCTTGATTCCAGGGTTTTAACAGTCTTTAACCCTTTATAAAAAGGCACTCATTCAGATACTCTGAAATTAAAAATTTCAACCTTTGCTCATTATTGGACATTGTCATCTACCTCGTCATTGGTTGACATGACAACAGTCTCCCTCCTCTTGCCATAAAACATCCATGCAGCACTTGCTAAGAAGTGAACATGCAAAAAACACCTTTTAGAAGGTCATAAATGTCAAAAATCACTCATATTCACTACTTATAGCTTCAAAATCTCTGAGTCGCTGTATAGTGTTAGAAAAACCAACATGCTTCTTGTCCACTAAAGGGTTAACTCGTCACAACAGGTGCAAACCAGCTCATTGCATGGGAAGTGAACTACCTTGTACTGAGTAGTTCGACTCTGTGGTTTTGCTGTCGATCATCAACTAGAAAAGCACTCAGAGCGCAGACCTCTGCCAAGGCAGCTCAGTACCATCATACCCCATCTCCCAATGATAAAGAAACCTTTAAAACGATTCCTGGATCCAGATGGTGAACCAGGTCAACACCAAAATTTAATCAGATCATCCTCATTCCATTCCTAACTTTTCCTCAAAATTTCATCAAAATCCGTCCAAAACTTTTTGAGTTATGTTGCTAACTCAGTAACAAACTACTGATTCCATAACCTCTTGGCGGAGGTAATTATTAAATTATCCAGATCAGCCTTGATTTCTTGTAGAATCTTTAGGAAACATGTCCTGTATTTTTTTCCCCCCAAGTGCCCTGACCATTCTCTGTGGAGTTTCATGCACAAATGCCCAAAATGGTGCTCTCTCACAATGTTATAGAATAATTTTTTAAATTCCTGCATCCAGACAGTGATCCGCATCACCCCCAAAATGTAAATATTTCTTCCATATCCCATTTCCAACAATTCCTGAAAATTTCATCCAAATCCGTTCAGAACTTTTCAAGTTACTCTGAACACAAACAAACAGAAAAACGCAGGTAAAAACACAACCTCCTTGGCGGAGGTAATAATAATTAGGACAGTTTTTACAAACTCGAAGAAAAATTTGTACCAACAACCAAAATCAACTATTAATCTGAAATGTTTAATAAATTCTGAATCACTAAACCTATAATTACGTTTAAATAATTGGTGTGAAATGCAGTTTAGAATCTTTTCCTGGTCATCAGGGTTCAGAGGCTCTGCAGTTACCGTGGGAACACAGTAATCTTCTACAACATTGATTCACCTCAATGACAGTGGATGGAGACACTTCTTTTAATGATACATTTCCTGAAAAATTCACTTTTAAATCAGATTTCTTTTTCCGATATAATAACCCTCAACTTTAATCAGTTTTTATGAGTATCTGCATGATCAGTCAATTAAATATAGAAAAACACCTGATTTTCAATGAAAAAAAGCAAAACACAGAAGATAATATTAGAATAAATGGCAATAAATCATTTAAGGAAGATTAAATATAGAGAAAAATTCATTTGGGATCTGCCATAAAAATAACACTGGGTGACAGATTAATGCTATGTTTGTATTTTGCTAAAAATAGACATAAAATATGACAAAATAGAAAGCTGAACAGCACAAAAACACATTTCTATTTTTAAGTCTGGTAAGTGGGTTATTTCAGACCTTAAAATAAAAAAAATGTAATGAGTAATGTGCCATTTTGGAAGAACGTCTTTCGTATCTGACTTTAATAGCATTTATGATACTCTTTATGATCTGACCTTTACCTAAGAGAAATATTACTTTATGGTGGATAAATAAAAGGGAGTTTTAAGCTTTCTTGTAGGTTGCCAAAGAGATGATTTACAAGCCTGATCTCTCTCTCTTTTTTCCCCCTTCCGAGACTCCAGCAAATGTTCCCAATCAGTAATCAGTAAATGTGTGATTACAGTTGATTTGTCGTGTATTCCCTGATTGTGCATCTTTGACGAAGTGTAACAGTACACATTATTGGTTAACTGTTTTAACATGATAATTGCAATTTCCTCAATTATCACTAATTCTAAGAGCTGCTAAAATATGTTCCTTGTAAAAAACTGCCTCATCTGGAACTAGAAAAATGCAGCGAAAGATATGACATTTGATTGAAAAACTTTACACGCATATGTCTTAAATTTGATACGTGTCATCGTTGACGCACCCTGTGCATATACCAGTGTGGATGGTTGTAACTAAGTATTACATTACAGCACACAAAACATGTTTTAATATTTATTCACTTTAAAAAATATATATATATACAAAATAAAGTTGTTATCTAATAGAAGGGTATTTGTTTGAAATACTGAACATCCAAGACACCCTAAGGACAATATTTTGCAGTGTGCATTCAAAAAAATAGATGTTGCTGTAAATTATTTCGTCCAAATTAAGAATTGTTTTTTTTATGTAAATTTTTCATTAAAACCAAACAAAAGGATTATATAAAAGAAAGTCCAACATTTGAAACTGAGCAGGATGAAGTTCAATTTATTTATAATCCCCTGCCCCCTTGCCCCATCCTTCAATCGACCCTTAATTCCGACATAAAACACTGCATTGTTAACATATCAAGGAAAGATCATCTATTCTGCAGCTGCATTTCACATAAAAGTAAACTATCCTTTTCGTAGCAGTAATTGTGCACATATGAAAAACAAATAAACTCTGCCCATTTCGTAACAATGATACACATATTAAAAAAACAAAAGTAAACTGTCCTTTTTATGACAGTAATACACATATGAAAAACAAAAGTGTTCATTCTGTAACAATAATGCACCAAAAAAATAAAAAATAAAATGTCCATTTCTTAGCAGTAATATACAGATGAAAAATAAGCTGTATCCAATTTCTAAAATACCAACATAAAGAAAAAAATATACTCTGTCCATTGCAAAACAATACACATATTAAAAAACAAAAATAAATTATCCGTTCCATAAAAATAATGCACAACAAAAAGAAATCAATAGTGTCCATTTCTTAGCAATATTTATTAAAAAAATAAACAACATCCAATTTATAAAAAATACCCATATAAAAAACCCCCCAAAAATAAACAAAAATTTCATTCTGTCCATCGCATAATACCTATATAGAAAAACAAAAATAAATTGTAGACCATTTCATAACAATACCCGTTTAAAAACAAACAACCCCCCCCCAGACACCAGTCCATGACAATGATACAAGTCATAAACAAAAATAACTGTTCTGTCTGTTCTAATTTCTGATATCTCCAAATTCCCATTACCATGACCACATTTAGAATATTTATAGCACTGAAAAAATGTAATATAAAGAGGATATTACGATACATGGTGACATATTACTGAACTACTACTATTACTGAACTACTGAATTACTTTGTTAAATAGAGGGGGAAAAAAGTCATTTGGTAACTGATACAAAACACTGGGTTTTTATGGGTTAAATAAAAAAAAAAAAAAAGCAAATATCCTTCCTTTAAAGTTGTTTTTTCCTGTCTGGCTTCCATCTTCTTATTTGAGCCTTTAGAAACAGTTAAACCTACAACATAGCAGATCTTTCATCCTGGTAGGAACAGGGGTCATGGCTTTAACCCTTTAAAACCTGATGTGTCATCGCTGATACACACTGCACATATGCAGTTTGGATGGCTGTAATTCTGTCACCGTTTGTGAAAGTGGAAAAATTCCAGTGGTTTCTGAAACCTGAGATGTTGCACTTTATAGGTTTTATTGGGTCATTATGGTTATTTCAGTCACACCTGTACTGGAAGCTAAAGAAGAAGCTGTTTTAGCAGAATTATAGCATTCACTAAAATGTAAATAATTGCTTGATTGGGAAAAAAAGCATGTTCTAGAAAAATGGGCTTTTTTTCGAACTTTTTTTTAAAAGTCAAAATAAGAAAAATAAAATTTCAAAAAAAGACCATTTTAGGATCACGTTTTGAAGGGTTAAAAAGCTAAATTTGACACATTGTGATTTATTACAGGCAATATACCTTTTAATGCATATGAAGGTTGCAGTTTTAGGACACATTCTATGACCAATAACCAAAAAGCCCATCAGTTACATAAAATAGCTCCATAAGATGATACCATACACTAATTTCACGCATTTTCATCTCCCTGCCTGTTGTTATTCGCTACTGATTGCACAAAATGTCAAAACTGTCCAAATGGAGAGTTTCTGGGCAGATGGAGAGAAGTCTCTGCTGGATCTCAAACCTCTTGGTAGCGTTAGAGTTCAGGAAGCTTGCACTAATGGGAGATAAACAGAAGCCTGGAAAATTTACACATAAAAACCCAAGTAAGCCAACGTGAGATGCATTTGTGTGGAAAAGAGTGGGCAGACAGAGACTGGAAGAGAGCGAAGTATGTTTTCAATGTTGTTTTCATCCTTCGGGACCTTAAGTATCTGTTAAATAGTAAAACTAATAAAGAAAATTAAGCTTTTCCAACAGAATTGTAAATAAAAGGATCTATTTTGCAAATTATGCAAAGGATTTTTAATAGATTAGAGTAGATTTTATGCCGAGTCTTTAAAGATTTTGGGTTTCAGTGGATATAATCATGCAGATGTGGGAATTCTATCAAAGTTGAGAATGGAAAAGCACACAGTGACCTATTTAGATTTTTCTCAAAGATTTTTTGAAAACCACTGGTATTGGAAAACCAACTGGGAAAAGCCTCGCAACAAAAATAGTCACGAAGCGACAGCTTATACATTTAATGTTGAATGAACAAATGCATTTCATATAAATAATGTTCTTTCCAAACTATTGCAGCTGCTTCTTGAAATAATCTGGATTTTCTCTCACTGTTCTTACACTGTTTTTCATTTGCATGGGTTTTTGTTTTTTATATCATGGCTGACACACCCTGTGCATGTACAGTTTGGCTGGATGTCACTGTCACTGTTTGTGCAATTGGAAAAATTCTAACAGTTTCTGAAACCTTACGTTGCACAATATAGGTTTTATTGGGTCATTACAATAATTTCACTCGCATCTGTACAAGGAGCTGGAGAAGAAGCCGTTTTGGCAGAATTATAATATGCAGTGAATTGCAAACGATTGCTGGTGTTAGGGATCAAATAGTAATCAGTAAGGAGACTGAGTTAAATGGTCCCAAATGGGTTTTATTTACCCAACAAAAAAGAAAAAGTGTTTTACAAACCAAGTTAACAAATTTAGGCCTATAAAAAGAGGTCAAAATAACATAACTATAATCATATCAACATAAACGAAACATCAACTAAACAAACTGACCTAATATAATGAGACAAAGGTCGAAAATATAAACTGGCTTGGCCAAACCATAAAACACAAAAGGGGAAAACAAAATGGAGACTCCAATACAACTGAATATAAAGAAGTCTAAACTGAACCCAAAATCCCCCCATGATGTCATTGTCCCCCCATGATGGAACAGTCCTTATGAGAAGGCGGGACTATTTAGGACTGCTGCACCCTTGGCCACGTCTTTTCCTCCATGAAAAAGGACTTGCCACACGGTAAACAAAAGGATTAATAGAACTATGTAACTAAAAACTGTATATTTCTGCTAACCCACAATGCTATGTGTGCACCCATAACAGTGTAAGATTAAAATAAATCCAAAAATGAAGTAAACTGTGCATGTTAAGTGACTAAATGTGTGGTTGGCTGGAACAAATGACCACATGGTGATGATTACAAACTAAATAACAGAATGAGGATATGGTGTTTGAAATGATAAACAAATATACGATTAAACTTAAACCTGTGTGGTTATGGCCTTCACAGCTAGATTCTGAAAAAAAAAAAAAAAAAGAAAAGTAAAATGGGCAAACAGACTCACAGCATATTTTCTAGCCTTATACTGTAGTTAGTCAAAGTGGACCATTTGAGGCTTTGGGTTTCAAGCAGTGGTTCCTAACCTTTTTTGGCTCCTGACCCCATTTTAACCTCACAAATTTCTGGTGACCCCAGACATTCCAAACAGACTATTTTTTATGCTAAAATGAAATTGTTTTTGATCAGGTTTCAAGTAAATGTTCATTTTAGACACATTTAGCCTATATAATGTATCATATTTTACGGGATATAAGCCGCAGGCGTCCACATTGTGACACGAGATATTTACAGAAAGATGGTAAACAAAGATTATTTCAGTATTTATTTCCATACCTTCACTGCTTTTTATCAAATCGTGCCTGTAACAGCAGGAAAACAGCGGATTAAGAAAACGTTTAAAGTCACTGATGCTGACTCCATCTGCCACTGAAACCATTGAAGTCCTCTTCTTCAGTCTATATACAGATGCAATTCTTTGTTTTTCATGATGAGGGTGTGTGAATCAAGGTTATAATAGTTTTGTTTTTCGTTGTGGTTTAGTTTTATTTCGTTTCGACTTTTTTTTTATCCAATTCAGTTAGTTTTAATTAGTTTTTAAAGTGGGTTTGCTAGTTTTTATTTGCTAATTTTTTCCAAAATGCTTAGTTTTAGTTTAGTGATTAGGGTTTTTTTTTTTTTTTTTCTTCATATTTTGGGTTATTTTTCAGGTGCAGGATTCAAAAAAGATTAGAGTAAGTCGTGTCTAATAAAACTCAACTAAGGATGCTAGCTTGTCATGGTACTCACGATTAGCCGTCTTGCGCGAGCTTCTCAAGTGGACGTTCAGATTTGTGGGATTTTGGTCCCTTTAGAAGTTTTTCCACATATTTTATCACCTGTTTCCACGATGAGGCACTTGCTTTTATCTGTCTCAGTCATATTCAAAGAAATCCCAAATTGGACTCTGCTGCTTTCTTCCAACCTTTGTTGCCATGTTCCCGGGTAGTGTCATGAGTAGAAGCCGACTTTGACTGAGAAGTGATGGAACATGAGGTGCCATAAGGTGCACCAGCTCACGTAAAACTGAGCAAAATAAAGCCATACCAATCCAAAAGGGTGATTGACGAAGACGAAAATGAAGGGCATTTCATCTATAATTTCAGTTCATTTTAGTTTTGTAAACGCACAACAGTTTCAGTTAGTTTTTTTTAATTATAGTTTTTATTTATTTCAGTTAACGAAATAATTTTTTTAATTTTAGTTTTTGTCATTTCATTCGTTTTCCTTGATTCTAACCTTGGTGTGAATGAATTCATCTTAAAACTTCCGTCCTCCTCGGTACGTCACCTATTCCACCTGTCTGTCTCACTTTTGCGCTTCCTGCTTAGAGCGCCACCTGGAGGCCGTTAGCCCGGAAAAAAGTCTCCACTCAAGCCACATCGTTGTACAAGCGACAGGGTTAAAAGCAAGAAAAAAGTAGCGGCTTATAGTCTGAAAAGTACGGTACGTTATTGACAGAGGCAGAAAAGCCAGGTTCAGATTATTGCTCAAAGAATTTGATTTTCCTTGGTCAGTACATGTACAGTCAGGCTGACAATTAATACTGAACAAACACTAACTCAAACTATGAATTATGAAGGAGCTGCAGCATCTGAAACTGACCACAGTGAACATTTGACAGGAAAACAGTGCTTCAGTTTCAGCTTCACATTTCGTCATATCTTTAATGGATGTGATCGTCTCTCAACTCACCATATTTCTTCTTCATTGTTATAATTTACGAGAAATTTCAGGCGACCCCATTTGAATTCCAGACGACCCCACAGTGGGTCCCGACCCCAAGGTTGACAAACACTGGTTTAAAGGGTTCTCTCCAAACTATTGCAGCTGCTTCTTGAAATAATAATTTGCATTTTCTCTCTGTTTGCAGTCTGTTTTTCATTTGCATTGTTTTTGTTTTTTTTTATAGTTGAGACCTTAAACATTATTGTTACCATATTGCATGTGCTGTAAATTTTTATTGTCTGGTATTGTTTCTGGCTCACTTAATTACCTCCTTAAAAATGATGGATGAAAACACCACCTGGTGTGGCACATTGTAACATTTCTGTGCATACGTTCCCTAGTACTGTGGTGCTCTAATCAGCAGCCATAAGTCCTCATTGGCTTCACATGTTTATAAGTCATCCATAGACATGTTTACCCCACCCCCCGAGAGGGAGTCAAGGATATTGTTTTTGGTTCAGTTTGTTTCTTTGTTTGTTAACGCTTTAGCAGCAAAATTATTTATTGAATTAATACCAAATTGGGGTTATAGATTGCCAGTGAGTCAGAATAGATGTGGTTACGTTTTGGGAAAAGTAGATTAGAGTAAAATTTTTAACCTTCCTATTTACTTAAAATGGGTGAAATACATTTGAGGGGCGGGGTTTGTTGTGCCTGGTGGCTGCTACTTTTTTTTGGGGGGGTGGGGGGGTGGGAATGAACTACTACTGCTGGGTAATACCACACTTTTATGACATTTATGGCTTTTTTTTTTGGCATATATATGAGATACCTGATACTGATACTTTCAGTGATTTAAAAAAAAAAAAAAAAAAAAAAGTATTGTTACACTTATGACATCTCACATGACAAATACTGTCCATTTAAAGGCGGGTCTGAGAAGTTACAAAAGCAGCTCAAGCAGCCTACATTTTGTAAATACACAAAAGTCCCAACCCTTTCTTCAGACCCCCCCCAAGCCACGCCTCCAAACTCCAGCATGCACAGTGCACGGGGCAGGGACAAATGGCAGTTGATTTTGGCAGACATATCAGCATTCAATCATTTCGAGTGGGTGCTCAAACTGATTGGATGTTGTTTTTTCAGTGCTGTTGGTCCCACAGGTGACTAAAACCTTTAATTTTTGTGTCAGAGCATTTAATTGTTTGCAATCTGGGTGCGAAGGAGATTTTTAACAATACAGTAAAAAAATGCTCCAGGAAAACATCTCAGACCCCACCTTTAACAGCATCACCTTTGGTGGTCTTCAAAAAAAAATAATGAAAATAGCAATGAAATTAATTAAAAACACAAATAATTAATTTGCATAAATATCAATTAAAATATAAAAATAAAACAAAAAAATTCTCTTGTTTTTGGCGAAAAATGTATCTTGCCATGTTGGTGTACTCCACAGGTCCCAACAGATAATGTGGTTTTCACAAATTCTAGCCATTTTTCCTTTAGAGAAACTAACGCATGATCTCAAGCACAAATCTGATTAATTCTGGAGATTATGGAAACCCTTGGACTCATACCTTAAAAAAACAAAAAACACTAAAGGTATGTTGCCTGGAAATTTTAATACATTTTAGATGTCTATATTGTTATTGACCTTTTTTCTTTATTAATTATTTTTAAAATTTATTTTCTAATCTTTCCCTTTTTTTTAAATTTATAAATGGTACCAGAATTCACTGTCCTGACTGTCTTTATGTGGGTCTCATTTGTATTGCCATTTTCGTGTGTGTGTGTTTGTGTTGGGCGGGGGGGGGGTTCTGTTTGTTTATCATGTCCAGCATCAATCTCTGGATCATGAACACATTACTTGAAATTATAAAAGCATTTGTTAAGTGAAAAGTTCTATAAATAAAGTTTTGGTTTTTTTTTAAAACACTAAAGGCAGTTTCTGCTCTGCTCCCTGTCGACTGTGTTCTCTTGGATGTAATAGTGCATGACATTTTATTTTGATGTAAACTATGGAAAATCTTATGGAAAATGTTTCTGCACGAATTTTGTTATTTTGTTTGTCCCTTTTTGTACTTTATTTCAATCATGCTTTGTTTGTATTAGCAAAACAGAAAACGCGATAAAAAATAGAACAATAAAGCACAAATACTAAATATAAATGTAATAAAATAATAAGTATATAATGGCCATATATCAAGAAATAACAGAACAAAGGATGGGTGAGGGGCAGGTAGTCAGTGATAAGGTGAGGGGAGCTTACTTTCACTGCTTTGTCTAGATAACCCACCATGTCCTCCAGATACAGTACTTTTAAAATTATGTACCACCCCAGGAATAAAGATGGGGGGGGGGTACCAGTCGGTTCATGATGCTGTCTGTGAGGCATGGTTCAAAACAGATTGACGTTCTCTGCTCTTGTATCTCTCATTTAACAGGTCCCATCTATAGTTTCGTTGTGGTTTGTCTCTGTTCAGTTTTACTCAGTTCTGGTTCTCGTTATTGATGCTATTATAATTCTCTTCATGGTTGTTATTGTCATATTGTCCTGTGAGGGTCTATACCATCTCCTCCT
>JAQQZY010000013.1:12290846-12301760 GCA_030068375.1 Ostorhinchus rueppellii | reverse complement strand
TTTATATTTTGAAATAAGAAAGAAAAAAAAAAGTCCAGGGGAACCATTTTAGGCTGAGGGTTTAAAGGGTTAAGGAGGACATTTTTTGTAGCTGTGTTGGCAAACGCGTGAGTTTTCAAGTGTGTGCATACCGACGAGTAAAAGTAACAGTCACAGTCCTTTATCAGATTATCAGATTATTTTCAGATGTGCACTAAACTCGACCACCTTGCAAAATCATGATTATGGTTTCGTGCATGGATTGATGTTCTGATTTTTCCAAGGAAATAAAAAAAGGGGTGGTAGAGGGGGGTATGTCGACAGCTTGTTTCCCTATGCATTACCAAATGATGGATGTTACAGGGTGAAATAACGGTGAAATGTCCCTACGCCAGAGCAGAAAACACACAATCGTCCATTAACATAAAGCCTGTGCGCGGCTCCAACTCACACACTACATGTCTTCCGAACACTTCCGCCATGACTCATTCACAAGGCAGTGACAGAATGAAGTCAACGGGGTCGAGGCTATATGGACGTTAAGTAAATGCAAAAACATGACGTGTGTTAACGTGAACTCTCTCACATGTAAGTGCACTTCCCTTTATAATTAATAGACCAAAGAACTTCCTGCTCTTCCTTTTTTTATGAACTTCAGGTCATCTGATGCGAACATATCATCTACCCCCCAGCGGTATCTGAAAGACAGAAACAGCACTATTCGTTGATTTTTATGTTTTCATTTTTTTGTTGTTGTTAATATCTCAGTTTAACCCATAAAGACCCAAATATCCATCTACTGACCTTAAGTGTTAAAAAACAAACAAACTTGTGATCCCCTAATCCTATCGATACATGTAAAGAATTCAGGTAAGATGCTGTTTAGAATTTTAACAGCATCTGGACCCATCTGGATATGCTCTGTAGTTACCATGGAAACACTACCATTTTCTACAACATTGATTCACCAGTAAAACCTATGGAGGTTGCTCGAGGACAGTGGATGGACACATTTGTTTTTACGTTCAGTTGTTGGTATCTTTGCTGAAAAAGTCACGTTTTCTTGAGTTTTCTCACCTTTAATCAGAGCTTTAAAGGAGTTATATTTAACTTTTTTAAATGAAATTATGATTTTCAAACATCTCCCTGTTGTCTCCATAAACTGTAAATGCTCTGCTTGGGTCTGAATTCTTCATTCATTCAACTCCACAGGTCCATCTTCAACACTATTTCTGAGTAATGACACCAGAAAGGTTGTTTTGAGCGCTGGCCCTTTAAATGCACATGGGCACTTCACACCCCACCCCCTCCAGGTTGTTGACTGTACTTTCTGTCCCATTCAGCCCCTTGTGTTCGTTAATACAACCAACAACTGAACATTTTAGGTAATTTTTAGGTAGTTTGGACATATTTTCAGTTTTTATTGCAACTGCTGCTGCCAAAAAATTATGGCATACTCGAAGAAATGGCAGTCTTGACCTTATATGTGCGAATGTCGTGACGTAACTAGTTACAAAACATAACAAGCAGGAATTGAAACAGGTTGTAGAAATCCACTTAATTTTTGAATGAATGAATATAAAGATAGCTTTGCAGCACCTGGAGGGTTCAAATTCAGACTTTATGAACAATTAGCATCTAAATACACAAATAAATGAACCAAAGACAAATAAAAGTGGGTTTAGCTGAATACGAGCCCTTTCATTCTTTAAAACTTGATGTGTCATCGCTGACACGCCCTGTGCTTATGCAGTTTGGATGGATGGAACTCTTTCACTCTGTGCAATTGGAAAAATTCCAGTGGTTTCCGAAACCTGAGATGTTGCGCTTTATTGGTTTCATTGGGTCATTATGGTAATTTCACTCATGCCTGTACTAGAAGCTGGAGAAGAAGCCATTTCATCAGAATTAGAACATGCAGTAAATTGTAAATGACAGCTAGATTTTGAAAGATCTAGAAAAATGGGCAAACCAACTCACTCCCAGTTTATTTTGTTTATTCAAAATGACACAAAATAAATGTCCAGGTGGACCATTATAGGCTTAAGGTTTAAAGGGTTAATGAACATCTACATGATCGGTGGAAAAACACAAAATGCAGTGAATAATAATATAAGAAATGCTGATAAATCTCTTAAGAAGAGTAAAAACCTATTTGGGAAGCACCACACAAGTAGCACTGGGTCTGAATGGGTTAAGCCATGATGGGAAATGCAAATATGAAACAAGGCTCAGTCTCCTTTTACCAATTTTAGATCATTTACAGACATAGTCCTATGAATAGAGATGAGCTCAGATGGCATGTGAAATGAAACTGATACCAGAAGCTGCTCAGAACTGGGTGTTCAGAAGTGTTTAGGCCATTCATCCAGACAAATCTGGACTCGGCAACGTTAGATCCCTCTTTGGCTCTTTGTTGTCCTTCTGTCCGGGGAGATTAGAGACCAGCTGTGTTGATAAACGCAACAGACGGATCTCAATAAATGGCCTTGTATGTCACGCCGGTTCTTATGGCATTCGGTGTGCTATATCTATGCATTTTTTACCTTTCCAATGCTATTCAATGTCGTTTAGCCTAAATCGGCTAATCAAATGTCAATTTACGGTAAGATCTCCCTAACATAACCCTAACCCTAAGTGTGTGACGTGAGCAACGCATTTCCATTCATAGTCAACTCATTGAATGCAAGCGAGCTGGGCGACATACATCACTCGCGCAATAGGGGTACCTCTGAGTCAGGTACAGTCCGGGTGTCAAACCAGAGCCCTGTTCCGATATCCCTGCTTTCCTGAGTACACTTACCCATCGTGCATGGGTAAATGCATGGTAAGTGTTGTCAGCAGGTAAGTGTTGTTCCACATCATATACTCCTTGGTGCACTTACTGGAAATTACGATCACGACTGCCACCGCACTTCGTCTTCCTCCAAAAAACACCCCTGATTTTCTGCAGATTTTATCCCTTTAACTGGCATTTTTACCAGAAATTTGTGAAATGACTCTGTTAGAAATGTGGAGAATGCGCCGACGTCATCAGCGACGCTACGTCCGGTAAGTGTGATTAAATTAATTGTATGTCATGCGATTATGAGAATGTAAAACGGCAAAACTGTTCAGTAGCTGCAGGCGCGAGCCAAGTTGGACCTGCCTCGTCCGTTACGTAGCCAAGATGGTGGCTGTTGAGCGCAAAAAGTGAACATAGTTCCACACTTCAAGATTTGACCGTTATGAGTGCACCATCCGGGTACTTTAGGTACACTTATTTTCACCGCAATCGTAATGTGAACACCCTTTGTACTCAAACTAAGTACGATAAGTACGGAAAGTATGAATATTGGAACACAGGGCGGGTTATATTCAGATCAAAATGCCTACTCAAGAAGAGTGTACATATACTGATGTTTGTTGCACCGGACATTTTAAGTTTGAGGGAATAATCACATCCACAGTCATCAGTAACCTTCGACCTGAACTCACTGAGCTCGTGTCACTTTTTATTGGTGACCATCCTGTTTGACCCTTCAGTTTAAGAGCACAAAGAACACATAACAGGTTGTAATGCATAACAATGTTGATGTTGAAAAAAGAAAAAGACATGTCAAATATAGACAGTGGTATTCCTGGCCTCTGAACTGCAGCAGAGATGAAATCAGGATGGGGAATTCCATTCTATTGTTCGGCCTTTGCGAATTCTGGACAGGGAGAGGTGCTTCCAATATTTCCGAATGTACGTCTCTGACCTGCTAGCTCAAGTGGCTTGCTTTCACCGTCCTCTTCTTCTTCTGTAAATATAACAACGGTTTGAATCAAATTGCATTGTTTGCGTATTGCACCTGCTTGTGACGCATGGTATTACATCTGTCGTGTTTTAAAGAAACTGAAAACACATTTTGAGATGCGAGCATGCATCATGGCAGCCAACGCGTCTTGATGCGTTGCATTGTGTTGGCGACTATGAAACAGCCCTAACCTTCAGTGCATAGTATTTGACGCATTGATTCGGGTTGGACGGGGGGGCTAATTAGGGTGTAATTTGTCAAAACAATCAGAGGGGGGGTGGCAGTTATATACATGGGGGTGTGGTCCATAACTAACATAACAAGCGCTGGCGTGAAACTCAAATATACAGTGGATCTTACATGAAAGTTTTACAACTAACCTGTATCCAGTGGACCCCCTCTACTGCTCTGTGCCCCACCCCACAAATGCTAGGAGTGATGTGAATTTGTCACGTTTACCCGCCCTTTACGGTGCCCCAGGACCTTCGCAAATTCTTTGAGTTCGGTTCAGGTGACTGTTAGTTCCAGGGATGTAGGAGCTACGTGTAAGAGGATGAAATTCATTGAGCAGAAGTACGGATGTAAAAACCAGAGTTGGGGTTGATCCCCCCCAACAAATCACACTCTGGGGCTAATAACATAGACGCGGAAAGCTTATAATACGTACAAATTGGCATTGATATTTCCGTAGAGTCATGATATCATGTTGAACGTGAGAATTAGCATGCAAATAATCAAAGTCCATTTGCATAATTTTCGGGTTTTCCATCAGCTCGAAAAGAAAACTTTCGCCACCGACAAAGAAAGTTGCCAGGTCCAGCGTTTCCTAAAGCTGGTATGCCAACTAACACAGTTTATTTTTTTAGTTTACTGTGGGCCGGTTTGATTAATCACCGTGACACACTCTATGCAATGAACCCATTCCTTCAGTATTGATATTCCTGAAGCACGGGGATCCTGCAGGAGCACTATTCTATTGTTGGTCCCAACCCACAGTTTAGCAAACCAGGCTGTAAACTATATGTAATTGTTTGATTCTCAATTATGTAGGCAGTTTATAATCTGTGCCAGAAGGGGGACTGCTTAATCACAGCAGAGTGGTGAGATATCACTGTCAACAGGCATTTGTCTACCATGGTGGTAATCTATAGCTCCACTCCCAATCATGATCACATTACAACCCAGACACAGAGCAAGTTGAGACAAGAGGGATACAAATATTTTGTCATGCTACTCATACATTTCCCTGATTAAAATTTCGATAACATCCTGAGGGGGAATCATTGCCATGTATAATTCATTATCAAACAGCCCTCAGGCATTTAATGGAATGATGTAGAAACACTGCACACACACCTGCAGCTCAGGGTATTAATTCTTAAATGCATATATACATGTGAATAACACATTTTCACGACACACTAAATGTGTGATTTGACACTTTTATGGTCGATAATGCACTGATGTGTGAGTGCACAGATGTGTATTCGTCTTCTTGACTGACACCAGCTCTAACACGACATTTCACTGATGCTTGTGGTCATGTGACCATGTGCTCATGAATGTTTTTCCATTTTTCCTCGTCCAAAAATGTTGCGATGCACTCAAAAAAATAAAAACGTCAGATTTACTTAACTTGGTTTTGTCAACTGGGTTTAGCAGAATTTATTCAACGCAGTTGTGTTGAATTTATTAAACAAAGTTATGTTGAATTTATTCAAAATATTTACATATATAGAAAAACAATCACTCTCACATTCAAACCTATGGGCAATTTAAATGAACCTATCAGTGCATGTCTTTGGGTGGTGGGAGGAGCCAGAGTAGCCAGAGAGAACCCATGCAGACAAGGGGAGAACACGGAAACTCCACACAGAAAAGGACCTTCTGTCTGTGAGGTATGAGTGATATCCACTGCACCACCCTTCTCTGTTTTCTTTCCTTATTTTCTTTTTTATAAGGACGAGATACAAAAAAAAAGTGCAGAAAAAGTGTATATAAAAAAACTCTACTAAACACTAAACAACTGATAAAAATGTGTTCATTTACAACCATTCAGAAAAATCCCATTCATCTAGTCAGTCATTATTCATCATCGGTGCGTTACGAGGAAAGGGAAAACTGCTTTTTCAAACAGTTTGACAAAATAAAAGCGCAAGGAAGTACGGAAAGCGCATTGGGACAGCCTTCATTTAGTTCCTTAGCTTAATTACATAGATTCAATTCAGAATAGTTTTGTAATTCCAACACCTAGTATTTTTATTATTGTTATTGTAATGAAACTGTCTTGATTTAATCCAACATGCAAATATTTATTCATTTTAACTTAAAATAATTATTTAATATGAACAACATCCATGTTTCATGTCTTAGAGTGTGAAGTCCACGGATAATTAACACTTAATTCTATTGTGTTTCGAATTAATTTTTTTTGTGTGCTTTTATGATGAAATATGATGATGAAAACAACAAAACTTACCATAATTTTTTCAGAATTTCAACTAAATTTGCCAATTTATTCCAAATTTACATTGTGTTTGCCACTGATGTTCAAAGCATGTTCATGTTGACTGTAATTGAATCTACAGACCGTTTACAGCAAATTTCTACAAAATTCAGATTTCCGCTACACCAAATTTAAACAAGCTTTAAATATAATTCAAACTAAATTTACATTTAATTTGAAGCAAATTTCCACTGTTTATTTTCCAAGTGATTTCCACCAAATCACCCTTTATTTTATACTTTCTGAACAAATAATTTACATCTGAAATACACTTGGTTTACACTAAATTTACACCAAATTGACACTATACCTAATTTATACTTGATTTCCACCTTAAACTTGCTTTGAAATATAATTTAAACTAAACCTGTGTTCGATTTGAAGCTGAATTCCACATTTTTATTTATTTATTTTTATTTTCCAAGAAATTTACAATTGATTTACATCAAATCATCCTTAATTTATATTTCATACAATATATATTTGACTGTAACTAAATCAGACTATTTACAGCTAATTTATACACACTTTCACTTTGGATCCACCAAATTTAAACTGGCTTTAAATATAATTGAAACGAAATTTACATTCAATTTGAAGCCGATTTCCACTGTTTATTTCACCCTTTATATTTTACGCTGTCATTTTACATTTTAAACTGTCTGTACACATAATTTATACTCAATTTAAACCAGAAATACATTTGGTTTACATTAAATTTTGTTATCTTGTTTTGTATCTGCAACTTTAATTTTTATATAAAGGGGAAATAATCAGCTGTTGTTTCAGCCTATTCCTGTTCATCTATGTTTAATACAGAAATCCAAACCATATGTATGTCCATATATATCAGTTCTGTTAAGTTGCTGAATAAGATATTCGTACTAAATTTACACTATACCTTATTGATACTTGATTTTCACCTACTTTATACTGAATTTGTACTAAATTTACACTTGATTCACACTTCATTTACATCACATTTACACTTTGTCTTCAGTTCATTTGGCAGAAAATGACTTATTGATCAAAATAAATAAATAAAAGTGGAGTAGCGTCGGAAGAGGAAACAAATCAAACCCATGCCAGAGCTTATATAGATACTCATAACATGCTCAGAATTTTCAATCGGGCGTCCGCCTCCACACTGTGCCTGTGGAAACAGTCCATACTCAAGGGGAGAGATAGAGACAGAAAAGAAAAAAAAAAAGGATGAGACAAAATGGTATGTGTAAAGAAGATAAACCCAGAATAGAAATGTGTAAAAATGCACAAACTGGACTGAATCGACCAGACGTAAAAAGGGATGCAGTTACTCTTCTAAGAATGTTGTCGGAATTGTGGGAGCGGCACACAAACACATATAGTTTGAAAATACTATACTTATAGTTTCTAGTAAGAAGTGCAATATGTTGTCGCAAATTCCACTTCATACAGTAAGGAGGGAAGAAAAGAAGCCTCCATTATAACAGCCACATCCTTTTCAATATCACATTTAATGTCAAAGCTACATATTATTACCGCAAACTTATCTCGCCATCAGATCACCATACGCGCCTTCAAAGCCCAGTCAAAATGCATATATGCTTTTGATCCAATACCTCCCCCCCCTTTATCATGTTGCAGCAGGATTATTGGGATCACTGTCTGTCGGAAGCAATCTGAGGCCTCAGATAGAAGCATGACCAGCCAAACTCTGTTTTTCTGCTTGGTTAATCCGACAGCACCTTCTGAGGAGATCCAATTAAATCTCTCCTTCAAAGAATATGTGACTGTTGGAGCATAGATGAGATGAGAAGGATGGGCAGGAGGAGGAGACGGGGGGAAGGAGGGAGGGAGGGAGGGTGGGACAGGGGTCTCCGATCTTCTGTTTTAATCATTCCAGATCAGTGTCACACTATTTAACCAGCTCCTGCACACCAGCCGAATGAAAAAAAAGAAAGAAAAAAAAAGACTGTGTGCGTTCGGACACGTGGGCGATAGATCCACATAAGTTACAGGGCTGAAGTGATGAACACATCATACGTCTTTTGATTAAAGGTGATAAGATAAATAACGCCTTAAATCAGATTTATCAGCTGCGGTAATTAAAGGGCTGAGCAGGAATTTCACGGTGACACTGTGTATTTACACCTTAAATTTACTGCCTATTCCACATGATGGCAGCGGGAAACCTGCTGCTTTTTAGAAACAAATGTCATAATAAAACTCACACTGCTCCTAATTTCCCCATGTTATGGTGTATTAATAAACACATGAAGCAGCAGTTCACTACACTTCAACCACAGAATTCTATTCATGACTGAATGATTTCATAGTCTTTTTCTTTTCATTTTATGGAGAAGCCTGTTAATTAAATGATACTTGTACTGTATACTTACTGGAGAAGAACCTTAATGCATTTCCTATTGGCCTTATGGGCTTTATAGACAAACAGCAGAGGGTAGATGTGACACAAATGGTCACATTATGTGAAGAAATGACTGATAAGGTGGAGTTTTAGGAGGGAAACTACTGTAGGAAGCACTCATTCTCTACTCTGGTGGTAAATATACGACCCGTGGGCCAAAACCGGCCCACCAAAGGGTTCAATCCGGCCAGTGGGATGCATTTGCAAAGAGCAAAAATTACACCGAAGATTTTTAACTCTTTAAAACCTGACGTGTCATCGCTGACACACCCTGCACATATGGATGGATGTCACTCTTTCACTGTTTGGAATTGGACTAATATTCTATTCTATTCTATTCTATTCTATTCTATTCTATTCTATTCTGATGATCTGAATCTTTTTATTTTAACATATAGTACTATTGTATTCATCTGACTGTAACCCTGTTGTCATCACCAACCAATCAGTAAATGCATTATATATTATATTTCTATGACATTAATATTTTTTTTCTTAGCAACTGGAGCTCTAACACATTTACTTGATGCCATTTAAACATATTAGGAAGGATTTTTCCTTTCCTCTGACAGTTTCATGTCTGATGGCTCCTGCACACTGTGATTTTCAGCGGTCTCAGACAAAAGACGGCAATTGTGAGAGAATCGTGTAAACATCTTTGGTCTTGGCCCTAAATCGGTGGTCCTACGTCGCACTGAGACAGGTTTAAGAACTGCCATTGTCACGGTCTTGCCACCAAAGACAGCCTGCGATAAAATTCTGACACTGCCAGAAATTTAGGGCGATCATCTCAGAGTGTGACAGCTGCTGTGACCGACATCTGCTAACTGACCAATAGAAATGCAGCGGTGCCACACAGAAAATGGCAGACCAAAAAGGCTCATTTATGCTCAACGTTAAATATGGATCCAGATCCGGACGGAGCCCTTCTGTCCGTGCTCTGCGTTCATTTCGTCCGATTTCTGCACGTTTCCATGAAGCTTACGAATACGGGCCAAACGGAGCAGTACCACCGGAAACCAAAGGGGCAGTGTTGCTGTCACTACCCGACACGTAGCTCGAGTGAGGCACGGAGAAGAAATAAGATCTCTATGTCCTCCAGTCACGATGTATTTAATGGCCTTATTAACCACCGCCTCCTACAAAGTTGCCTTGATTTTTGTCTCTTGTGCAAAAGGTACATAATCAACACATCCTCCACAGTCGCCATGTTTGTTTTCGAATTTGTTGGCATAAACTTTTGACTCCGGGCTGCCCCCTGGTGGATATATTTTTTAACATCCATGCCAATGTAAAGGACGCGTAGAAGTATGTGGGCAGCGACGGTAACATCGTTTGAAATGGACGTATACATTTTCGTACGTAAAGGGAGCATAAATGGGCCTTAAGAGTAACAGCTAAATCCTAGCAGATGCTAACAAGTACTTCAAGCTTTCTTTGCAAAATTGGCATCCGAAGTTGGCCTCTCTTTCCGATTCACAACTGCATCCATATTCTCCTCCTCCTCCTTCTTTTGTAACTTCTTGTCAGCACATAAATGCCACAAGGGCAAGTGTTCTGTTACTTTTTGATATTTTAGTTTTTAATGGATGGATCATGCGCGCTGATGGCATTTTATTTTTCATGTGGACTCACGTATGTCGTAAACTGCGATTCAGCTCGCGTTTTCATTGCCCAATCTACACACATCACCGTACGATATACACACAGAAAACTTCCTATCATACCCAAATTCACATTGTACAGTGTGGCTTGCTGTGATCGTGTAACATTGTTAAAATCGCACAATGTACATGTGCTTTTATTTGTATTTTATTGTATTTGTGTTTTATTGATCCTTTGTGACCTCCTTTGTGAAAGGTGTTTAATAAACTTTACTTACTATGTGTGGGAGCCTGAACCCTTTATCAGGCAAGTGACTACTTTTGGTCATTTCTGCGAACATTAAATATGGGGTCAGCCCTGTGCCTCAGCGAGGTCAAGTAGCATGTTGTTTTTTATAACACAGAGTGATTCAGAGATTTTATAGAAATTTTGAAGCTTTAAATAGTGAAGATGAGAGATTTTTTTCAGTTTATGGCCTTCTAACAGTTGTTTTATTGCATGCGTTTACTTTTTAGCAAGTGCTGCTCGGATGTTTCATGGTAAGAGGAGGGAGACCAGCACACAAAGGCTGAAATTTAGATTTTCGGAGTATTTCAGTGAGAGCCCTATAAATTTGGCTTTAATTGTCATTTTGT
>JAQQZY010000013.1:12271906-12283005 GCA_030068375.1 Ostorhinchus rueppellii | reverse complement strand
CAGGGTGTACCCCGCCTTCGCCCTAAGTAGCTGGGATAGGCTCCATGTGACCCCCGTGACCCTAATGAGGATAAAGCAGGTATAGAAGATGAATGAATGTAATAATTTTGCTAAAATGGCTTCTTCTCCAGCATCTAGTACAGGCATGAGTGAAATTACCTTAACGACACAATAAAACCGATAAAGCGCAACATCTCAAGTTTCAGAAACCACTGGAATTTTTCTAATTCAACAAACAGTGAAAGAGTTACAGCCATCCAAACTGCATATGCGCAGGGTGTGTCAGTGATGACACAACAGGTTTTAAAGAAATAAGAGGTAAAAATGAAGAAATATCCTAGAAGCATTTATATATATAGAAAAAAATACAGTAAAAATACAGACACTACATTGCCAAAAATATTCGCTCACCTGCCTTGACTCGCGCATGAACTTCGGTGACATCCTATTCTGAAGCAGTAGAGTTTAATATGACGTGGGTCCACCCTTTTCAACTCTTCTGGGGAGGCTTTCCACAAGGTTTAGGAGTGTGTTTATGGGAATTTTGGACCATTCCTCCAGAAGCGCATTTGCGAGATCACACACTGATGTTGGACCAGACGGCCTGGCTCTCAGTCTCTGCTCCAATTCATCCCAAAGGTGTTCTGTGGGTTGAGGTCAGGACTGACCTGTGCAGACCAGTCAAGTTCATTCACACCAAACTCTTTCTTCCATGTCGGAACAGGAAGGGACCATCCTCAAACTCTTCCCACAAAATTGGGAGCATGGAATTGTCCAAAATCTCTTATTTCAGCATAGCAAGAGATTTTGGACAATTCCATGCTGGAGGAATGGTCAAAAATTCCCATAAACACTTTTTTCAATTCTAGAATTGAACCAGCCACTGTGAAATATGCACAATCTATTTCATACTGACCAATCACAAGTCTGAGGGGTGGGTGTTCCAAGTCCACAAATCTCTTTACAACTGTTGGTTGTTTCCTTGATTCAAACATAAGGTTTGAATTTCAGTTTACACCCTGATTTCTCAGGTTTCTCTAACAAAAGCATCATGTCCATCTTGTTTGTGATTGGCTTATCGGGCACCTGTTAGTTCTACTTTTATATTTGGATTCAAGCCCTGCACTTCCAGATTCCTCTTTTCTTTTTTTTTTTTACACTTTATTTTTATTGCTTGATTTCTGTACAGTACAAAACAAACATAAGGACCATTTGGGATACACTGACCATAAAAAAACCTTTGTGACTACCAGTTGGTTTTAGTAATGTGATGTTGGAATGAAAATTGTCCATTTTTTCCATTTATCATGACACTGCTCTTCTTGAGTTGTCAATCTATGGGTCAGAATCTCCATCTCAAATATTCCATTCACAATTTGTAGCCAGTCGTTAGTTGTAGGAGGTTCTAATCGGCACCATTTTTGGTAATAGCCTTTTTGCAGGCTGCTAACAGTATTTTAAACAACAGTCTGTTGACTCACTTTCATCATTATTATGGTTGCTGTCACTGTCTTATAAATTGTCACTTGCTCAACATAGGGTTAAATTCTTTGCAAAATAAGAATCAACACCACTGACGGGCCCATACAAGACCACAGTTATCCGAAAGTGGTGTGGAAGGAAGTAAAAAGTGGGAATAATCTCGTCCGATTGTTTCTCGTTTCATAGGGAGAAAGTGTAACACTCTACTCATGGTATATATACTTTAAATAACTTTAATGTTTAAAAAGGTTTCTCTGCAACATTTATTTCATAAGGTCATTATAAGAACAAGTAATGTGATTTTTTTTTTTTTTTATAGAATGAAAATTGTTCCTCTGGGTGAAAAGCAATTCTACCCCAGATCCACTTAAGTAGAATTTCTTCAAGTAGTTTCAAGGTAAGCTGGACAGGAGGAATATCTTCAGGGGCGTTTTAAGTTTTTAAGCCAAGGCAAGCTCTCAATTTGCTGAGGAATGAATACATAACACAAACTCTTAAATTAATTTGATAAAAAAATACAAACAATAAAATTACAGCATCTAAGGCGGGAAAATGAAATGTTTGCGCACAAGTAGGAGAAGAGTTTGTTTAATTCTGGAGCTGCAAAGTTTTATCAATGGCAGAATCAATACCAGAGGGGGAAGGTGTCAGAAATAGGAGTCCCTGCTGCTCTTTTTTCCTCATCAACATATTGCAGAATGTGCGGCCTTGCTGTGGGGAAGGTAGCGGAGGGGACAGAGAGGCTGGCAGCGGGGGCGGAAAGAAGTGAAAGATCTTCAAAGCATCTGCTTTACAAGTCTGATGTATTCTCACCAGTTGTGTTAAAATCCTTTGTGTCTCATTAGGCTGCGATTTTGGGACGGTGCCTTTGTGCAGCGGACGAATTCTGTTTGAAATGCAATGGGAGAGCGGGTTCCATTGCCGTCCATAAACCCATGGGCTCGGGCTTTGTTAATAATAAGAAGAGGGCCACTAGTCTTAACCGATAATTGGTTGATTTTTTTTTTTTTTTTTTTTATTCTCCCTGCAAGAGAAGCAAATATTTAGAGTAGGGATGCACTGATGTCGATGCCAGTGTTGGGTATCAGTCCGATACTGCGCGTGGGTACTTGTGCTCCGATACAAACACACCGATACCTTTTGTAGTTGAATTTTGTTCTTTTCAAAAAAACTTTACTTTTCCTTAACTTTACCTTTCTTCTTTTGTGGTATTTGTCCAGTATGGTTAATTAATAGCGGTGCCCCCTGGTGGATTGATTGACAACTGCTCATTCCAACACATTAAATGTCAGTAGCAGCACTTTGTTCCGGTCAGACGAATGACAACGACAATAAAGCAGATTTTCAAAAGTAACTCAGGACTGTAATGGTATTATTAAGTACTCACATCAGTATTTAGTATTGGCAAGTACTCTAATGTAACGACTTGTACTTGTACTCAGTCTGGGAAAAAGTGGTGTCAGTGCATCCCTAATTTAGAGTGACATTGAATATTTGATCTGAATAGCGAATAGAGTGTGTCTAAAAATCAAAAGGTCTCCTGGGCTGTCTGAAACAATGCCAGAACTGGAATTAAAGTAAAAAGAAAGAACAATAATAACTGACATCTCGCTCAGATTGACATACAGTATGAACAATAACAATATAAAGTTGGGAATAACTTGCCTTCTGGTTGACATATTCTGTCTGAGGCAATTATAGAAATGGAGCCGTGTGCATTTAATAAAATATTATGTTTACTTACAGTCAATAATTGGATGCAGGGCACCCCTTCCCGTGTTGTCTCGACTCCTTATGATGTTCCAGAGTGCACGCATTAATATACAATAACCAGAGATGGGATTGTTTTCCAAGCTGTTTTGGAAGTGAGACGGTTGCTCCGGCAGATTTAATATATCGTTTTTCACGACGATTAACTAGCGTATAAAATCGATGTCTTTGGGCGTTTGGTCAGCCCAGTGATCCAGGGTTACTGTTCTTGTTACTCTTAGAATTAGGCGCGCTTAGCCTTACAGGTGGATGATTGATTTTATGCAAATGACGTTTTTGTCCAGTAAACCCAAACACGGTTTAGCGGGGATGCGCTGTGTTAAAATAGGAGCGAAAAGGGTGCTCCAATTAGTTTGTGAAGCTCGCTGCCCTTTACATCTCCTCACTGTTCCTTCTGCTCTTGTCTTCTCTAATTGCAGTAGGGGTGGCTGTTCATTTATTCACATTCAATAATAAGGGTTATAATTGAACTCCAAAGACTCGCTGAGGTTCACTCCCTAATAGGAAGTCTCCTCTTGGTCTTTGTCTTCATGAATGGGGAGTACTTATTTGTGTTCGCTGGGAAGCGGATGCACAGATGCCTAACTGATGATGATGATGCAGAGATGAGAACATTAGTTTAGAAGCAAAGAGCAAATGTCATTAGCATGTGCTTTTGAATTTAAAGCAGGTGTATCTGTCAGTTGAGTGAATCTTCCTGGAGCACAAGTAAAGTATCGGAAGTAAATTGTAATTTTTGAAACAATCACAGTTAGTTTTAACTCCATTTATCACCATTTATTATAATATTATCCACTGTGTTTCTTTTTTTTTTCCAGTTAACTCTTTCAAACCTGATGTGTCATCACTGACGCACCCTGTGCATATACAGTTTGGATGGTGATAACTTTAACACTGTCACTGTTTGTTCAACTGGAAAAATTCCAATGGTTTTAAAGGTAAATCATTTCACTCATGCCTGTAATAGAAGCTGGAGAAGATGCTGTTTTAGCAGAATATTAACATACAGGAAATTGGAAATTGATAGGTGCTATTCTTGTAGTCAATCAGAGCAGACACTTTCTGGATCTTCCAAGAAGCATTTATTACAGATCTGGGAGAACATCATCAAGCCATGCAGAATCATTCTCAACTGAGTTCTTTGTTCAGCATCCTTTTATAGTACCTTGACTTTCTTCCCATATCTCCTTGTACTCCACCTGGTTCCAACATATGGAACTCCTCGTCTGTATATACATCCGCATATATGTTAACATTCCATAGGACCTCTGCACAGGATGTTCTTGCACATTGCATTCCGGCCCACTCTTACAATTCTTTTAACTGTTCTTCTTGTAGTACATACTTGATTAACTTTACAACCTTTCAGAAATAATTGCTAGATTTTGCAAGATCTGGAAAAAAAAAAGTGCTCTGGAAAAATGGGCAAATGAACTCACAGCATAGAGGTTTTTTTTTTTTTTTTAACCCTTTAGTTTGTCAAAATAAGACGAAAAAAAAAGAAAAAAAGGCCAGGCGGACCATTTGAGGCATAGGGCTTCAAGGGTTAAAATTTACCCTTGGATTGATTCCATTGGTTACTTATCCCCAGAGCCAATAGACTCCATAACAGCACTTACTTTCCCCATGATGGAATAAATAGTCCTAACCTATCCCATCCTATCTTATCTTATCTTATCTTATCTTATCTTATCTTATCTTATCCCATCTGGTCCTATCCTATCTTTTCTTTTCATTTCTTTTCTTTGCTGATTTAGTATTTCTTTTTGTCAAGAATCTGGCCAGGCCATCACTACACAGATGCTTTTTGCAGCTAAAAATGATTTGCCAGTGAACATCTCCATCATTTATTGGATATATCCCATGAGCCAGCATCCTGATAAAACCTAAAGTGCAGCCTCAAATCAAAGTTTAAGCTACAGAGTGTGACTGAGTAACCTCTTGTGCCTCCACTGCAGTTGAAGAAATGCAAAAGGCCTCAGACAGAGCCAGTGTTTGGTCTGTTTTGGCCTTTTTAATGAGGGCCATATCAGCTCTGGTCCCCACTCAAACAATGCACTTTAACACTGGGTGCAGCTGCTGCAAAACACGTAAAAGATGAGATGATAAAGTAGCAGAACAATGGTTTTTATTTGTGCGTGATTATACAGTATTTATGCATATTATATTCTATTTTTACAATGGGAACCCCCTTGTAAATCTTCTGTTGGGCTTTTAAGAGTGAACATTGAACATAAGTCATGATGCTGTTGTGAACTGTTCCATCTTTCCTTCATGCAGATTTCCACTAGTACTCAATTATCAGTCTATTCTGTTTCACTTCCTTGACTTTCCACATCTCCTTAATTTTATCAGATGCCATCCTCCTATTACTGCAAATCCCAGCAAGCAACTGTTGTGCCTGCAATTATTTAATTCCTACTCAAATACTAAAATAAAATGATATTTCTGCAAAAGCTTGAAATGTTCCAGGCCAAAAATATGACTTTATTTTAGTTTATTTTGAATATGCGAGTGAACTAAATAATCCTACTTAGTCATTACAAATGAAATAGATTATAAGAAAACAGGCGAGAAAAATGGAAAATAAATAAATACATACACACATATATATATACACACATACAACGACAAACTAGAAAAATAGAAAATAAATACATACATACACACACATCTACAATGACATACCAGAAAAATGGAAAATAAATACATACACACATACATGCATACACACATATATACATACACACATACAATGACATACCAGAAAAATGGAAAATAAATAAATACATACACATACATACATACACACATACACACATACAATGACAAACTAGAAAAATAGAAAATACATAAATCTTTGAAGGCAACACAGAATGAATACACAAAATAAACAAGAAGGCAAAGTGAACAACAACAGCAATCAAACAAAACATATACAAACACGAGCGCTCAGTGAGCACAAACCTCCGCCAAGGTTATGACGTTAAAACCGCAAGCGATATTGACGTCATGATGTACCACATGATAGCAGGTGTGACCCTCTGTCATCCCACAAAGGCACGACTCAATCGGCTGAATATTGACAGAGATATGATTTTTTATGATATGATGTTAAGAGATAGGGATTTTTCGGATTTTCATAAAAATCCTGGATCCAGAGATTTATCCGGATCATGACCAAAAGTTAATGCAAACATCCTTGGGTGATTCTCTATCATTGGTGAAAATTTCAAGAAAATCCATCCAGTGGTTTTTCTGTGAAGTTGCAAACAAACAAACAAACGCCGGCAAAAACATTACCTAATCAACACACACACACACAAAACAAACAAGCCAGTACCTATATGTTCATACTCATACACCTTCTGCAGTTTTATAATGAGTACAGACCACCTCTATATTTCTATATCTAAATTTATTATTTTGTTTTAAGCCTTGTCTCTCAGAAATCACATTTATATGCAACTATTTAATTAATTTATGGTGCATTTTTAATACTAAACACTGTTGTTTAGTTTAGACACCAGGGATTAACACATACACAATCAATCCCTATTTTAGTTTTTTACTCAGATTTATTAAAATTCCTAATGTCTAATGTCTGGGGAGGCTCACTACTGACAAATAACACAAAAACTGAATGTTGATCCTTACTGGAGCTGTCATGCATGTCACCATCTGATCATCTCAATCCTCTGAAGGTTTTAAGTTTGCTCTTTCTGTAAACACCCTTGCTATATTGTGACACAAAGCTTCTAGGATTTCCACGGAAAAGGCTTTTAAAACTTTAATTTATCATCTCCAGTGAGTCTTCGTCATCTTTCACCAGGAAGTAGGCTGAATAAAATAAATTTGCAGAAGAAATTAAAAAAAAAAAAAAAAAAAGTTACATCTCTCACCAAATTTCCGAAAAGTCAATTTGCACCAGTTTAATATTATCAAAGGACCGGTGTGTTTGCTGAAATAGTGTAGGTCATATGTAGTGGAACCTTTTACCGACACACATGACAAATAGGATTAAAGTCACAGACGACCTCTGCAATTACTAGAGTTTCACAAGTACTAGTCTCATGTGAACAGGGCTAAAGACGACTCTCAGTGTATTTAGTAATATTGACATAAAACCTTGGCAAACTAATAATTGTATTGCCTTAATAGTCATTTCTGGTGGCAGAGTCCTAGTTTCTCTAAATCTACCTTTACAGTAAAGGCGTAAAAAGGCCTTAAAATCCTTTAATGTTAGTATAAACATGAGGACATGTCTTAAAAGTCCCCAAAAAATTAGGTTTCAGTTATGTTCCTTTTGACTAAAAAAACCTGCCACGTAAAATTTTCAGTCATTTTCTCTGTATTCAATAGATATTATTTAGGTTATGTGTATACACTGGTGTATGAATGTTAGGTTGTAGCTTTGGAAAGCACTATAGATCTAATCCATTAAAAATAACAACAATTGCAAATTTCAAGTAGGAACATTTTGCACGTATTGTAGCTTATTTTATCATCGATCCAGCTCATGCCATCACATCTATGCATGTGGCAGTCAGCATATCAGTTGCCTCTATATTTGTGCCAAGTCTTAAGTAAATTGAAATAAAACTGTTTTGTTTTGTTTTTTTTAAATTTGATAGAAATTTGAAATTTTGCCCATTATAAATAAACGGGAGAAAAAAAATATTTTAAAAAATTCATTAAAAATTCAAACTTTGACTTACTTTTCCCAAAATGTAAGTACATCTATTCTGGATCACTGGCAATCTATCAACCCAATTTGGTGTAAATTTGCCAAATAGTTTTGCTGCTATAGATGTTTGAAATTTTGCCCATTATAAGTAAATGGGGGAAAAAATTTAAAAATTCATTTAAAAAATGGAAACTTTGACCTACTTTCCCCAAAATGTAAGGAAGGACATCTATTCTGGGTCACTGGCAATATATAAACCCACTTTAATGTAAATTTACCAAATACTTTTGCTGCTACAGACATTTGAAATTTTGGCCATTATAAGTTTTTTTTTTTTTTTTTTATTTAATTCATAAAGATTCTAACTTTGACCTACTTTTCCCAAAATGTAATCAGATCTATAATGGGTCACTAGCAAACCGTAAACCCAATCTGGTATGAATTCAACCAATGGTTTTGCTTCGAGAGTGTTAAATGAACAAACAAACCACACTAAAAACAATACCCCTGGCCTCCCCTTTGGTGGGGGGGCATGGTAAAAAAAAAAAAAAAAAAAAAAAATAGTTTCAATGACACTAATTATGTTGAACAAAATAATTGTCAACTTCATAAATCTATTTCATAAAATATTTGTCCATATAAAATTATGACAGTGTAAAATGCTTTATGTAAACGAAGCTTGTTGTGCAGCACTAATTACAGAAATAGGACTGCGACAAAACTAAATTTAATTTTTAAAAAAAACAACCCCAAACAAACATGTTTTTTCATCATTTGGAACATTTTGGGGGGTGGCCCATAAAAAAAATCCAAATTTGATTGATTCATAAGACACACCCTAATAAAGATAAGAAATACGATAACAAATGTTGATGTAATACATATGTTTTTGCAGGAACTTACCATGGTATTCTTTTATTCTGGTGACTGAGTGGAAGAATTTCTGTGGTGAGGATGAAGTCATTTGGACCAGTAGTTTCAGAAATCCTCCAGACAGGCAAATCATTCAACATGGACAAATATTTGAACTAATACTTCCTTTATTAAACAAGCAGGGGAGGGGCATTGTGAATTATTGATGAACAAGGAAAGGAAGCACAAAATGAAATTTACATGAGGTTATGAATCAATGATCCGTAGAGGGTGAACAGACAGTATTACTCTACCGTCACTCAGCCCATACATACACATACGTACATGCACGGACTATAAAAACACTCATTCTGCACACACAGAAAACCACTTCAAGCGGACCTGTGGCGGCGAGCAGACATGGGAGACGCTGACAACAAGGAACACTAATGATAAACAGGATTCCGGGATGAAATAAATCACGCAGGAAGATGTTGCTCAACCCGCTCAACTTATGCAAAATGCTTACACATCGTTGCTGAGGGCGTTTGCGGTGAGAGTTTATTAAACTTACACGCCGTGCTCACAGCCATCCCACTGTTCAGGAACATTTTTCTTAGCTGTCACTTTACTGACAGATGTAAATTAGGCAGAACATACTGTAGCAGTGTCTCTCAAAGCTAAACTGTGGAAATGTTGTCTCTAAAACACCCCCCCCCCCCTCCCTTTGGTGACAAAGAGAGAAATTGCAGATGCAAACTGCTGAAAAATGTATTAATACAAGCATCATATCTCTGCTTTCAGAAAAAAAAAGCAAAACAAAAAAAAATAAAAGTCCTGACTGCCTATTGCTTTTTGTTTACTGTATGTGAGGAATATGTGGATTATCGAAACTGAATGTGTTCTAAGGGAGACATGCTGCTGATATTCTCTGGCCATACTTACTAGATCATTTGGCTATTTTCTGAGCTGTGCATAAACTTAGTCTTTTTCCTCAGCTTTGATTTATCTCTGATGTGCTAAGTTCATTAGCGGCAATCACTGAGGCTTGTCAGAACTGCACTAAAGTGATTTTGTTAATGACTCTGGAGATGGATCATCCTGATGTATGTAGGCGTCTCGCAAGGAAAACAGAATAATGTGGCTGCACTTGAAACTCGGGCTTCCGTACTCATCGAACGCTCACTCAGAATAGTCAATACCTTCTCATTAGCAAAGGAAAGCTCAGGAAACAAAACAAAACAAAAAAAAAAGTTATCAAAGTACAACGCCGTGCACACCTTCTTGTAAAGCCTACATAAAACACAAAGAGATGCACCTAATCACATCACAACAAAATAATACACATACCGACAGAAAACTATATGGAGTTTCTTCCAATGCACTTTATTCAGACACACACATGGTTATTTTGTGTATTTCTTTGATAGTATGTATATTTTTCCTTTTAAAAAAAAAAAAAAAAAAAAGAGACATAGTGGGAAAAAAACAAATAAAAAAGATAAAAATCAAGGAAATAAACAAACAAACAAAGACAATTACATCATATTACAATGTAAAAGATAACCATAACAATAGTAAACTGGTTCAATAATTAGATATTCATGTCAGTTTATATAAACTGGGTTTATATTAATTCATGTAAATGAATTATGGCTATGTATGGTGTATGTATATTTTCCATTTTTTTTTAATTTATTAGTGATATAGTTAAAGAGACATAGTGGAAGTAAACAAATAAACAAGATACAAAGCAAGAAAATAAACATGACATCATCATATTACAATGTAAAAGATAATAAATGTGAAGAGCAACTAAGTACGATGGATTGATTCGAGGTGACAGGGAAAAGGGAAGGAAGGTGAATGAAAAGGAGAGAAACGAGGGGGTGGGAGCTAGGCTAATAGCTATGATAATAGTGCTAATGATACAACAAAACAACAATGTGTAGTAATGATGCTAATCGTGTTTGTTCGGATTACTGTAACAGTAGCAGCCATAACAATAGTAAACTAGTGAAATAATTAGATATTTATAGCAGTTTATATAAATTGAGTTTATATTAATTAACGTAAATTAATATGGTTATGTATGGTGTATGTATATTTTTCCTTTTTTATTAGTGATATAGTTGAAGAGACATCGTGCGGAAAAAAAACAAATAAACAAGATACAAATCAAGAAAACAAACAAACAAAGATAATGACAACATAGGGCTGCTCAATTAATGGAATTTTAATCGTGATTGCGATTTTGGCTCCAGACGATCTCAAAATTCATATAATCGAGGAAAAACGATTATTTGAT
>JAQQZY010000013.1:12096983-12119811 GCA_030068375.1 Ostorhinchus rueppellii | reverse complement strand
GGGAGGAAACCGGAGTACCCGGAGAAAACCCACGCAGACACGGGGAGAACATGCAAACTCCACATAGAAAGGTCCCACCAGGTCATTCCAATCTCATCGGTTTTATTTAGAGTGTCTATTTTGCTTTTTGACGGAGGTCAGACTAAAGGGAAAAATAATACTTCAACAATTTCAGAATTGCTGAAAGGTCAGAGTCAAGTAGCACCATCGCAAATTCAAAATTGTTCCATGTCAGGGTCAAGTTGTCTTTCTTCTTTTGTATGCTTCACCACTTTCATTTTAGGGAACGTTTATTTAAAATGAAAGCAAGGTATTAACATGGAAATCAACTGCTCAGTATTATACATAATCTTTGGCCTCGGAGCAAGTTTCCTTTCTCTTAAATAAAGAAATACACCCTAAAAATTAACTACTTTATGTGTCCACCGCTTCACTCCCATTACTGAAGTCTTTACTTAATAAAAAAATAAAGATTTTCTTTCTTAACGCTCACAATAGTCATCCCTCATTTGATGAAAGGTTAGTCTTAACTTTGTTTTTAGGTTAAGGATGGCAATTTTATATTCACAGCTAATTACTGGACTGTCCTTGCCCATAAGAATAACATCTGAGGAGTCATAAATGGAGTGATATTTTCTTTTGAAATAAATCCAGCACTTTATAAAAACACTGTCACCATAGTTCTGTAAAGACCCCAAGTATATGCAGCAATTATTCAAATGGGTACAAGCCATAGTATCCTTGGGATGTTGGCAAAGAAGAAGAAATGCATAAAATAAGAAAGTTTTAATAGTGTAGCGCAGATCCAAGACTCTCTTCATCTTCAAGAATATATTAAACGTGAAACCACCACCGAGTTAAAAAAAAAAAAAAACCTAACTTCTGAGAGCTCATAAAGAATTATTCCAAGTTAAATAAATTCTGGGGGTTTAAGCTGTGTGTTAAACTTGTTCTGTCCTGATTTGGAAGCTGCAGGATATGCACTTGATTGAATAGTAGTCACTCTCCTGGGAAACCAGATGCGTTATTGCACAAGTGCCTTAATAAACAGCTATATAATCAATTACCAGACAAGCATGCGTCTGCTTCTCTTGCCCACAAATGGAAAAACGGGGAGAGTTTCACAGTCGGTAGCTGGTATTACGGCGTGTCAGCTTAATTTCTGCCACTTTAATCAATGTTCACACAGGGAATAAGTTTGTAAGTCCATAATGCAAGGCAATAGCTGCGAATGGAAAGGCTGATTTTACGAACGGAAAATGTAAAAAAAAAAAAGATGAAGAACCCAAGAAGACCCAAACATTCACCAGCGACTAAAAACATCAACTGTTCTAAAATATTTAACACCTGTTGATCCATTAATCCAATCAATACATGTGAATAATTGGTGTAAAATGCAGGTTGTCATGTTTTCATGGTCATCAGATATACGCATTTGGACATTAAGAGGCTCTGTAGTTACCATAGAAACTAGGGGTGGGGAATATATCGAATATACTCGATATATCGCGGGTTGTGTCATGCGAGATGTTTGAAATGAATGTATTGCGAAAATCGAGTACAAATCATCACGTAAATGGTTATTTTTGTATGTAATTCTCTTTGCAGTCCATGTGCAGCGAGTAGCACACTCCCCTCACCCATCCAGAAAACTCTCATGCGCACATGTATGTTTTTGTATTAGGAGGGGAGGGCGTGCACATGGAGAGAGTAAAAAAGAAAAAAACAAAAGGCGCCGGCGGGTTCACGAGCCACTGGTATGAGACGCTAATACGGCTGTGGAGACCCCTGAAGGGAAAAGGCGAAAGGAGAAGAAGAAGGTACCGGCTCCACTCCTTATTCCTTCACCGCATTTCCACGATGTGGGACCGGCTCAGCACGAGTCGGTGTTCTGATGCGGCGCATTTACTTCCATGTCGTCTGCTCAGAAAGTTGCCGAAAACTCGCTCGTTGCATGTTGTCTCATTTGAATGTTTCCGTCGTCCACCACAGACTGAATCTGTTGGACTGACCATGGTGTAGTTTAGTTCTGGCATCATGTGGACTCATGTCCCGCTATATTTACTGTCTACTTCTGCATCTGTGTTTGTAAAACAGTCACAGAAAACTGTCGGACCAATCAGTGTCTGCAGTGTTTATACGTCACATTTTGGAACTACGGCAGAGGCGACACTAGAAAACTAGTACTGGTTCCAGATTCCAGGTACTTTTTCGTAAACACATGCATACCAGTCTATTATTTGTCATTTTTGAAAGCTTGTGGTTTGAAATAAAAGGTTTACTAAACTAACCCAAGGGTCTACTTGAATATTTTTCTGGTGTCATTTCATGCATTAAAGGGTTAAATTTAACATTTTTATAGTGCTTCAGAGGAGAAATCAGATTATTGAGATATATATTGTGTATCGCGATATAGCCTAAAAATATCGAGATATTGGTTTTGGGCCATATCGTGCAGCCCTAATAGAAACACTGTCATCTTCTACAACATTGATTCACCAGTAAAGCCCTCGGAGTTGGATCAATAGCCGGGTTTTCTGTGACCCTCAGAAGTGTGCAATATAAACCTGGTAATAGAAACATTGAAATGTTGCAAAAACTTTCAAAGGTCAAAAAAAAGTTTTTACACTGTCTTGAGGTTGTTTTTGAGATGTTTCGAGATAGGAATATAGCGCAAAAGTTTAACGGGAACACATTTTGCGCATGGTGGATCAGGGTGACATCTGCAGTAATGCAGACACTAAACCGGGCCGTTGTGGTGAAGAGGGAGCAAAGCCAAAAGACGAAGCTCTCGATTTACCGGCCGACCTATGTTCCGACTTTCACCTATGGTCATGAACTCTGGGTAATGACTGAAAGAATGAGGTCGCGGGTACAAGCAGCCGAAATGAGTTTCCTTCGCAGGGTATCCAGGCTCAGCCTTAGAGATAGGGTGAGGAGTTCGGACATCTGAGAGGGACTCCGCCATGTTGAGAGGAGTCAGTTGAGGTGGTTTGGGCATCTGTTAAGGATGCCTCCTGGATACCTCCCTGGGGAGATGTTCCGGGCATGTCCATCCAGGAGGAGACCTTGGGACTGACCCAGGACACGCTGGAGGGATTATGTCTCTCTGCTGGCCTGGGAACATCTCGGGATTCCCCCAGAAGAGCTGGTGGAAGTGGCTGGGGTGAGGGGCGTCTGGGCTTCGCTGCTGCCCCTGCGACCTGGTCCCGGATAAGCGGAAGACGATGAGACGAGACATTTTGTGCATTTTCACCCATTTGTGTACAGTGGTTTCGCTCAGGCAAAATGTCTCACCAATGACCCTGTACTCCGAACAGGTGGGTCTAGTTTGTATCGGCAATAGACACTTGCTTCTGTGGAGGAACTGCTTCCTGAGGGCATGAGAAGTCTGGTGCCAGGAGATGTTCAATAACATCACAGAGGTCATTTGGAAATTCTTGATCCACAACTTATTGGTGACTTGGTGATGAACAATTGTCTCCCAGAAATCCATTCTGCGTGGCCACTGTTGTAAATAAAGACTTTGCCTTTGGTTAGATTATATGTTCCCTTCTTCTTTAGTTGAATTTAAGAACAGTAGATGCAACTGACACCACAGTGAAAACACTGTGAAGGTTTGGCATGAAACTCAGTGTGTCCATCTTCCATAAACAAGTGTCTTTTACGAGAATTACGACACTCTTCAATGAAAACACCTCGAAGTACTTTGTCAAAATTCTAAAAATATCACATTTATTTTGTGGAAAACTGGAAAGGAAACCCAGGTCCTGACCCAGGTACCTCGGCCAACTTCTGGACAAATGGGTATTGTAATGGGTTTGCCGTCCGTCCGTCTGTCCATTTATTCATGTAATCACATTATCTGAAGAATGCATTGAGTAACTGGCACCAAATTTATATAGTGGATGCATCTTGGCATGGAGCAGAAGCCTATTGAAAATAAGTGATGTTGACCTACTTTTCCAAGGGGAAATGGCGTCAAATGGGGACATGACCCCTTTGTTGGGGTGATAGGTTTGCTTGAAACAGCCTTATGCAGTTAGAATATCTGAGTACTGTCAAATATAAATATGTGTGAAATAAGTTTTACACAAAGACAATCTAACCTAATCTAATCTTTATTATAAAGCAGTAAAAGAATCATACACTATATTTGGCTGAGGGGGATTAAAAGTGTGCAGCACATTATGTTCTTCATTTCTTCATCTATTTGACTGAAAAAGTCACTTTCTTCAGTTTTCCCTGTTTTTATTATATTAACCATCAACTTTAATCTGATCTTCACGAACATCTATTTTTTTTTTTACATTTCTGTCTATATACATTCTACATAGTCTGATTCATACATTTTAGAAAGTGTTTTTATGTATTTTCTTTCGAACTACCTCTTAGAAAAATGTTATGTGCACACAATGACAATCAACAGTCTTGAATCTTGAATGATCAGTGAATTAAATTGAAGTGGCTATTGACACAGTACTGTGGCATGAAATATCTGTTTGTCTTTTACCACAGAGCCAATCAGCACCTTTGTTAGCACCTTACATCACGAAAAAGTAGCAAGGCAATCATATAGTGAATAGGTCAACCTGAACCACAGTTATAATCCAGTCGGAGTATCATTTCCTCCTCCTTTTTTTTCTAAAGATTTTCAGAGTGCACCCGGGGGCGGATGCAGCTACTTTGACAATGTGTAGAATTCCACAGGATTCCACTCCTGATGTCACACAGCACACTGCTGCATCTAACATGTAGCTCCACCCACCTTCTCCAGCCTCCAGAGCAAAGAACACCATAAAACAACATATAGAGCAGGGGAATCCAATCCTGGTCCTCAAGGGCCAATGTCCTGTGGGTTTTAGATGTTTCCCTCTTCCAGCACACCTGATGGTCATTATCAGGCTTCTGCAGAGCTTGATGATTGATTTATTATGTGAATCAGGTGTGCTGGAAGAGGGATACATCTAAAACATGCAGGATACTGGTCCTCAACGACTTGGATTGGATTCTGCTGATATAGAATATTTAGAACAATAATTCCTATTATATACTATATACTATCCCTAGTTCATCGTTTCTTTCATCAATCACCACAGTACTGTGGCAACAAGAGGCAAATGAGTTAATAGAACAGAATCTGTGATTGGCTCTCGTACACTTGCTAACATTTGATTGGTCTGTGGCAATAGACAAACCCCTATAATGTTCCACAGTACTGTGGCAGTAGCCATTGTCAAATTAAATATAGAAAAATCCCTGATTTTCACTAGAAAAATGCAAATTACAAAGGATAACATTATAATAATTGGTGATAAATCATTCAGGAAAGGTTAAAAGAGAAAAAAAAATCTTTTGTAAACTGTGACAAAAGTAGCCCTGGGTCTTTATGGGTTAATATAGAATTTTACAGATTCTCAAACAGTATCTGTGTGCAAACATGCAGTCATTGTCAGATGTGTTTCCTTAATGACATTAAGTGTTACAGACAGTTTTCTATACTGGGAAGCGTCTGACTCACTTTATTTGAATGCTGATGAGACAGCGATGGGGGCGTCCAAGTGGCATGCTGATCTGGATAGAAAGAGACTTATTCATATGCAGGCCTGATAGCGACTTTAGTCAAACAAAGAACATCTTCCCCCTTCTCCCTGCAGTCTCCTAATGACTTGGGGATTTGTAGATGGAAACAAACATGCAGAATAAGGCTCCGTGATGGACCTGTAATTGTATTTTCTGTGCAAAAAAACAAAACAAACCCAAACTATTTGTTTACTCTGATGTTATCTGGGCTTATTAAAAATTCACAATCAATATTACCGAGCATTAAGAGAAACCATGAAATCAATGAGAGTTCAAATAGAAATGCTATTGCTATGCGACCTGTAGCTCTGCACTTTACAAACACAACTGACAGACAGATATTTTCTTTCAGTAAACCTCAAACTGAGCTGCAAAGACAGTCATTAAAAACTGAAGCGCTGTCTCCATTAACCCTTTATAGGGTATTCGTAGAGATACTCTGAAATTCAGAATTAGTCTGTTATTGGAGAACATAATAAGAATTTTGTGAAAATGTTGAAAATGGTTTTTTTTTCTTAAAGAAAATCAAGATCATTGAAGTTACCATATTTGGTTCCGTACCCATAAATATATAAACAAAAAGAAAAAGGTGAAAGGAACATGTATTTTAGAACATCAGACCATATTGGACCTAAAGTTGTTCCTTCTCTGTCCTCACTGTTACTCCTGCTGCCACTGTCTTGTAATGTGAGCCAAAGTTACCAAAAATAGACACTTGCCTGATAAAGGGTTAAAATCAAAACCAACAAAATGCAAATATATTGCAGAACAAATTATACTGCGTGAAAAACTTCGATGACATCATCATAATTACAGTTCTCTTCTTTACATAACAAACCAAAACACACTTTTCGGCCGTTATCGGAAATTTTATTGTGAAATGCATTCTGGGAATGGTGATGTAAGAGCCATTCTTTATATTTGTTGGTATTGCGTCTAGTTAATTGTGGATTTCCGGTTTGAGTTAGGGGAGGGTTAATCTATTTCGGGGGCAGGTAACTAGGTCACTAGGAGGGACCGGGAGATCATGTGGTTTTTACCACTACGAGTTAGTGGTCATCATTCAGTATTCATGTAATCTTCATGAGACGTTGATGTGACCGTCTAAGAATGTTTAATAAAAGTGCGAAGCTCACCAAAGATTTCTGTCTGGAGATTAATTCATTGCTTCGGAGCATGTCAAAAACGAGGTCTCCATCTGCACCCAACAGTGACAGGTCAGTCACTACAAGTGACCAAGCAAAAGTGGTTTCTCACAGGTTGAGCAAGAAAACGATCTTTGTAACGTAAAATTCTCCAGTCCACCCGAGTTGTTTCAGAGAATGAGTATAATCGGTGGTTGGAGGTAAAGGTGACGTTTGGGTTCTGTACTCATGAAGAAGCAACAAAATTGCTTGTGCGTGGGATTCCCATTCCCACAATGCACTTCGCGACAAAATTTCTAAAAGGCCCGAGAGACGTTTTGGTTTGTTATATAAACACACGAACTGTGTTTATGAAGGGGTCATCTTCGTGGTTGTTCACAGTTAGGGATTCAGGCAACGAAGCCACTACCTAATTTTGGGCCCCATGAAAGGTAAACATTGTGGACCCTTTCATAAATATCTTGTCAATTTGTCGGAGCAGGATGGGGGATTGGGAGTGGGATTGGATGTACGCGGGGGTTTTTACATTAACAACAAACTTAACATGCTTTCAACATCCAACTCCGAACTTCTATGCCTCTCTTATCCCCTTAACACCTGAATCAATTTCCAATTGTGGAAAATAAAGTTTGACTTGAGTTTTTTCTTTCAAGTAGATAGTATTTTGGATGCATTATGGAGCCAGGGGGGTTTGTTGTGAATTTGCATCAATCGGCATCAAGGGGTTATACAACAGATCTTAGATGACATTTTCACAACTGCTAGCCTGTATTCTCTGGACCCCCCCACACAAATGTTGGCCCCACGAATTGTCTCATGTTTACTTTGCTTTATCGGCACCCCAGAATTCAGGTGTGTAAGCATGGAAAGACTAATTGTTTCGATAATTCGGCTATCACTATAGTTTTACAAATGCGGACAAAAAATTGCGATGAAAGTCATAGTAATGCAAAGTACAATAAGCCTGAAAAATATGTTTATTTAGGTGTGTATTTGATTATTTGTGCACTAATATTACACACTCTCTTTTATAGTTTATAGCAGACATTTGCAAAGTAAATGAATATGTTTTTAGCGACGGAGAATTAACTGTTGAGGAAAGGAGAATAATTATTCTACATAACAATGCCCTGTTATCTGAGAAGTTTATAATTTGTATTATCTTGACATACACAGCACATCATCAAACAATAAACGCTTTTTCTTGATGTGGGCGGCTACTGAGTGTGCGTTAGTAGGCAGATCTCACTATTCTATACACTTACCCCCTTAAATCACTCAGTTAACTCTAGGGCAGATATACCTGTCGGCTTAATTGTGTCCCCAGTGCTTAATTATCGGCATACATTTTAGGTAGATGAAGCCAGATGAGAAAAAAAGAAACACTTCTAGGGCTTGTTCGTGCTTGGATACTGATGTATGATGAAAGGCGTGGTGCTGGATATGGAGGAGTTCTAAGGTTATGAAAAAATTACTTTATAAAACGGACCAGTAGAACACACTTTTGAGTGTTTTGACGTGTCTAAAAACAAGAGGGGGGATGGATGCTGGTTGGTGTGTTTTATCAGAAAGAAAATTAAGACGGCAACAGTGTAGAAAAAATGTGGATCCGGTCGATATTATTAAGCAAACATCAAAGTGAACACACGGTATAGAATATGAATGACTTTTATTTAGTGTTTTTTCTATTTTAACCCTTAGATGCACATGTGTCTGGATCCTTCACACCTCCATAAGTGGATCAAAAATGACCTGTTAAAATAAATGTTTTTGTGCCGTTCTTTTTTTTGTCATTATGTCAAATTAAAATGATATTTTGGTCCACAAAACCATGGTTTTATGTTCAACTCTGGCAACCTTAATCAAGATTTTTTTCATTCCTCTTTAGACATAAAGAAACCAATGTGATTTTTTTTTATGAACTCATTTTTCAAGGAATTGCAAAAATGCCCACTCAGCTGTACACTATGTGTTTAATTTTGAAGCAAAGAAACATGTATTTAGTGATAAAAATGTGAAAACTATTAAATAATTTTATAAATATTGTTAATCTGATGTTGTGTCACATTTTAACATACTCTAATACTAGTTATTACACACTTTACAGAGATAATAAGAAAAAAAAAACAACTTTTTGTTTAAAAAAAGAACTGTTCATTTCAGTCTAATAACAATAACAAGCAATTGATTTACACTCAAACATGTTACTACAGATCAGGTTTATCGAGAACAGCAAAGTTACAGTAATGATATGAATTGCAGTGTTTGGGATGATGCATAAGTGTCCAGTGTGTTGGTTGATATGGAGCTAAAACAATAAAATCCATGAATATAGAAGAAAACAGCTGTAGAATAGTTGTCCACTGTAGCGACCACTATGCATGAAAGGGTTCAAATATTTCAGTGCCTTTGTTTTTGGTACATTTTTAACAATTTTTAAATGATTTTGTTTTAATGTTTTGAAAATTTGAAAAGCAAAGCATGTGTAGTATATAATATATATTATATAACAGCAATGGACAAATATTAACATCCATTTAGTGAGTGAGTGAGTGAATCCTTTTGTTTTTGCTGTAGAATGAATCAAAGGTTCAGATAAAATTCCATTAAAATTGAAGACGGCTCATTTTTGATCCACTAATGGAAGCTTAGGGTTGGAATACAAAAAGTAGAATTTCATAAAATCGATAAAAGGCTAGTTAAACATTTAAATGGCATGCTGTCGATAACATGTTTTTTTGTGGAACACCTGGAATAGGAAATAGTAATGACTATTCATTAGAAAGATATTGCAAGAAAACAACCTCAACAGGGTGTTTTGGACCCACTTACGTATCTAAGGGTTTGCTAAGAGTTGCTTTTCCATCAACCCTCAAATTGCACAAATATAACAGCGCAGAAAATTTTGCCTAATGGAAAAATTACACTTTTACTAAAGAGTTTTTACACAAGAGGTAGTTTTTGGGTGTAGCGAAATTGGTACATCATGCAAAACTGCAATGGAAAGACCTTTTTGTGCAAGTAGAGTCATGTGAACAAAAAAAAATGTTACACCAAGCGGCACTGGGATTTTTAGTTTTTCATTTAGTACAGAACAGAGGGGTAACAAGCATTCTAGTTTCAAAACAACAAATTTTTATGTTTTCCTCGTGACATCTTGCCATAATAAATAAATAAATCATCGCATTTGTGATTTAATGAAAAAACTGACATGATGCATTTCTCTTTTTTCCACATTAATGAAAAATCAGTAAAGTTTTGCGCATTTATCTAATGGAAAAGCAACCAACACATTTTTTTTTTTAGGAACACCTGTAATAGGAAATAACTTTTCATTCAACAGACATTGCAAAAAAAAAAACAAAAAAAAAAAAACAAACCCTCATCACTTATACGTAAGGTTAATAAAGTGTATTAGAACGTGCACTTCTCCAGAGGTAGAAAAAACAAACAAAAAAACAAACAAAAGGGTGGATTCGGTTCAGTTTTTCTGCACAGTAAATATTGAGTGCTTTGTTTAGCGACAGACAGTGTAATCGGTGACTGCAGGGAGTGGCTCTCGTAGGGTTTATAATGACATAATGAAGAGATGGATGTTGACATCTGTTAGCTGCATGCTCATGTTTGTAAAGTAAAATGGACAGAGAGTACATGGCATAAAACACACGCTCCTGTTTGACTATTACTCCAGGGCTCGTAGCTGCTTTGGCAATGAGAGCAGGTAAATTATAGACAAAGCACAGCCGATGAGTCCATCAGGCTTAACTATATTCACAGCCTAGTGGAATGGGTTACTGCCAGGAAGCCGCTAAATGTCTCTTCAGCCGTTTACCAGCCCAGCTATGCTAGGGCAGTAGTGTTTCAATGCATAAATATACCATAAATAATAATTCATTGTTTATCCATATGAGACTAATTTGCATGGAGGTTATATGTATCCTATACACCCGGAATGGAGGCTGAATCTGCTGGGAGGTAGACATTATCACCTTTCCTTCAGGTTTAGCATATTTGCATCGGATCCAGTCGTGGCCGTTTGCCAAAACTGGTCAAGCATTTCTCCTTAAGCCCTAATAGGATGCATCATCCCCCCACCCTCCCCCACCCAAGTGAACTTTTCCTCTTTTGTATCATTTGGCAGGAAAGAGGGGAAAAAAACTCAGTTAATTAGACACGTGTAGCATTACAAAGTGCTACATAGGAGTGGAAGCACATGTTGTACATGTAGGCCTTCACTCAGGCGATGTTCAGACTGCAGGGAAATGTGCCACGAATCTGATTTTTTTTTTTTTTCCCAAAATGTGACCTATATCTGATCTGTTAAAGACACTTTGAACAACAAAAATCAGATTTTTTTCAAATCCAAACAGGCTACTTTCATATGTGGTCCTAAATCTGATATGTTTCGGATATTTTCCAATGCGACCTCAGTCTAAACGGCCAGGTCGCATTTATCCGACAACCAAACAAACCAAACTGAAACAAAAACAATACCCCTTGCCCTCCTCTTTGGAGGGTGGCTAACAAATCCATCTTGTGCCACATTTACATGTAGCTGAGTGTTTTTGAAAATTGGATATTTCTCCCTTTCCGTTTTCCAAAAACACCTCAAGTAGGCGTGGATATTTTCATAAAAATCTCGGTTTACAGCCTACACCACCAAGAACATTCCAGGCTTGTAGATGGCAGTGTGGTGAGACGATCAAATACTATTAACCAATCAGAATCCTGAAACAAAATCACAACAAATTGTTACTTTTGCTATAAACCTCTGGAGATGTCTGTGGTTTTGTTCTTCTTGGTTCAACTAAACTGGTTTAGCTCTTTTGAAAACATTTCATCTCTCAACTAACTTCTTTTGTTTTATTTTGAATTTCTTAAATTCATATTCTTTATCTATATAAATAGCAAATGTCTTATATTTCTCTTTATATTTTTGTCTTCATTCGTTTGTTTTTGTTTTCTACCTGTCTTTTTCTCTAGACTTGCTTGTTGTACGTTGCAGCTGTTAATAAGTGGGATAAATTAACCCTGTGTTCCAATATTCATACTTTCCCTACTTATCGTACTTAGTTTGAGTACGGAGGGTGTTCACATTATGATTGTGGAAAAATAAGTGTACCTAAAGTACCTGGATGTTGCGCTCATAACGGTCAGATCTTGAAGTGTGGAACTGCAGAATGGCAGCATCTGCAGCTACTGAACCTTACATATGTAAATTTTGCCATTTTGCATATTCATTATCGCATGACGTACAATTAATTTAATGACACTTACTGGAGCATTCTCCACATTTCAAATAGAGTTATTTCACAAATTTCGGTAAAAATGCCAGGTAAAGGGTTAAAATCTGAGGTCTTTTTTGGCGGGCAACGAGGCGAGGCGGCAGTCGTAATTGTAATTTCTGGTAAGTGCACCATAGAGTACGTGATTTGGAACAACAGTTATCCACTAAAATCCATACACTTAGTAAGTATAGACAGTGTACTACGGGTAAGTGTACTCAGGAAAGCAGGGATATTGGAACAGGGCTAAAGTCTTACCTTATCTTATCTTATCTTATCTTATCTTATCTTATCTTATCTTATCAGGCTCCATGTAACCAGTTAAACTGAAGTTTCTGATTTGAATGGCTTCAGTGAAAATGAATATGCTGTGTATTGTCTTTGTAACCTCAGCCGATGTGAGCGTGTTACCAAGCTGACACTGGCATTTTCTGCAGAGATGCTAACATTTCAGAAATAACTTAATCACTTTCACAAGTTTCTGACAAAAGGTCAAGTCTGGGTTAAAACAGTCAAAGGCATTCTCCGCTCTCTCTCTCTCTCTGTGTGTGTCACCCTGACTAAGTCGGTGTTGACAACACTATTTCAACTTAAGCTCTTTCCCCTGATTAGAATGTTCTCCATGGTCCTGATAATTAGCCTGTTAATTGCCCCTACTTTCACAAATGCATTTGAGCATTTAATTGATATTCAACACAAATGAGTCCTTGCAGGTTTCATTCAACGAGATCCCAGCTGTTGGATACATTTCACCACCACTGGAACTCATAAGGAAAGAAAATCTGATTTTATGGGATGTTTTGCTTTTTGCTATTATTATATTCATGGCGTATTATTACATTACTTAAAATCTTGCAGTTTAACCCTTCATAGATCACTCATACAAATCTTCTGAAATTCTAAATTTTAACCTTAGTGTGTTATTGCAGAACAAACTAAGATTTTATTACTTTTGTGAAAATCTTCAACATTATTTTTTATTGCTATGTAGAAAATAAAACTTTATGAAATTACCATATTTGGTTCCTTAGCTGTAGGTGGCAGAAAGAAAAAGAAAAATCCACTCAAAGAGCCATTTGGACCAGTTTCCACAGGAAAGAAAACACCAGGAGCCACACAAACATTTTGACAACTAAAATGAACATAAGACTGCATATATTGTTTTTTACCTTAATGCGATGTATAAAAAAGACTTCCATTAGGTTCAGCACTGGACAGCGCTATGGATGTATGTGACTTGTGAACAGGTTCAGCACCGGACAGTGCCACAGCTATCTGTGCCTTATGGATGAGTTCAGCACTGGACAGCACCATGGCTATCTGTGCTTTTTGAACAGGACATTATTTTATTGAGTGACAAAAAATTAAACAAATTAAAATAAAATGTATTCACATTAAATCCTCTTTATTCATGTTCCCCAAAGTCAAAAGGAACCACAGCAGACAGATGAAAGAGCCACATGCAGCTTCTGAACCGCGGGTTGACCACCACTTATCTATTACCACAGAGCCAATCAGCATCCTCATTCTATCATGTGTAGAGGTAAGCTGTCACCCTGCTGACACAGTACTGTGGCAATACGCATCGCACATGCCATGGGCCAATCTGGTTCCAGGAAAAGGCTTGGGGACCAGTTACCAGAGGCTCGGACCAGATGACAGTGCTCATGGTATTTTTCTTTTGCGGGTTCTAAATGTTTTGTGTCCAAACATGTATCATTTCCAGAAATATCTGAGTCCAGGTGGGAACTGGATTAAAACAATGTAATATGTTTGCCACATTTATATGTGACGCTGTACACGAACACAGACCGAGTGACAGGACACACTAAAATCACAGAAGAACTGTGTGCATGAGGTTATGTCAAGGGTTTTCTTCTTCTGGTCACATGGTACTATGGCGTCATCATTTCCAAGTTGGTGTTTTCCCTATCCATCTGGCAACATGAGGGTAGTGTCATGAGATTTTTCCATTCTTGGACCTGTTCTCCAGTTTCAGGCCACCGAGAACACCAGTGCCATGTGGACAGAAGTTTGAAACTATGTTAAACTTTTGCAGATTGAATTCGGTTGTTGTGTGTTCGGGGCATATATATAACCACGGCACTGTGGCAACAAAAGGCTAATGGGTTCATGTTATAGTGTCCATGATTGGCTCTGTGGTAACAGACAAACCATTATTTCGTGCCACGGTACTGTGGCAGAAGCTTTGCATTAACAATACAACAAAAACACATGTAAGATGAAAGGAATATGTATTTTAGAACATTATAACACCATCAGTGCTGATCCAGACCCCTGTCCACATCCACATCCACCCTTTGAACATCATTCCTTACATTAGTACCATTACTTCCTGGTCCACTCACTCTTCATGCACAGGTGGACCTTACAGACCCTGGAGACCACATTGGACCAAAGATTGTTGACTCACTGTCCTGTGTGTGTAAATTACCAAAAATAGTCACTTGCCCAATAAAGGGTTAACTGTTTGCAGGCCAGTAACTCACATGAAAACACAACGGTATATTTGGCCTTTTTTTAACTATTCAAAAGAGAAGGGAAAACATAACACAAATGCTTCCATCTCCTCTGAATGTATCTGCAGAAAAAAAAAAAAAAGTCTGTCACTTCAGACTGTAAACAGTTTTCCCAGAGCTCAGCTGGAGACGTCACATAACCCACGCTCACCCAAACACACAGCAACACTTTCCCCCTGACAGAGGGTCAGATTTCCAGCACACACACACACACACACACACACACACACACACACACACACACACACACACACACACACACACACACACACACTTTCTTTCCCTTTTCCTTCAATTTGCATTGCATAGAAAAAAGGTCGACCCTCCCACACCACCTCCTCACCACTGCTTTGACAGTTTGAGGCTGAAAACCCATCAGGCTGTTCAGTTCCACGCATGAGAGAATTCCTGTTAAGGCTCCCGCTGAGTAAAATGGGCCCTGCCCCTTAATTTACCACCTAAGTCAAGGGGAGGGCTCATTGATGCATTTGGAACTAACTAGCTGAGCTCAGAGACCCATCTCTTTGCTCTCTCTCTGTCTATACTATTCTTCTTTATTTTACAACCCCTGTTAGATTCTGTCCTTTCAGCTACATTAAGGCTGTTGTGACTCAAGTCTGTCCATGTTAATTCTTTTTCACCCTTTTCCTTTTGTGAATAAATACTAGTCGAAAAAAAGATAAATTAATCATGATAATGTTATTACAGGTAATATTAAAGACCTTATCATGACTTGAATTAACATATAAAGGGGATAGTGATGCAGGTAGACAAAGAAAAGTGCAATAGGTTAGATGAAGACAGCTCAGTATTTTATGCCTTTAGTGGTTAATTAAGAAATGCAGCATAGAAGGGAAATTAATGGTTTGGGCCGCACACATCCCAGCAAAATCTATATTATTCTAACCTTTGACTCTTTAAACCTTAAGCTTAAAATGGTCTGCTCGGACTTATTTTTTTCTGATTTTGACAAACTAAAAAGATTAGAAAATATGCTGTGAAGGAGTCCGTTTGCTCATTTTTCCAGATTTTTCCAAAATCTCGCAATTATTTAAAATGTATTGCATGTCATTGTCACTAGAGGCATTACTTAAACTATCAAATCGGATTTGGTCACAAGGATCCAGCTCTGGGAGGGGGAAACAAATGTCCTGCCCCCTAAAATTAAAGTTTCCGAAGATAGGGGAAAAGAAAATTAGATGCACAACAGCAGGAGGTTTAGTGGAATTAATAAAGTGTCTGTAAGTTTCACTTTCACTTTAAGGTCTGGTAATGATGTGCAAGTCAGGTGTTTTTTCAATCTGTTGGACTTTTGTGGAATTATTTGACCCAACCTGTGAGTAACCCGCTGATCCGTGCATCACAGCATGAAACACATCCCCGTATAACACCTGAATGGACCCACAGCAGTGGCAAACATACAGCCCACAGGTTCTAATTTGGCCCACAGCATGAATTTGGAAAGTGAAAAAATAATACTAAAGTTATTAAGAGTGAAAGGTGTCACTTGTTTTAGTTCAGGTTCCACATTCAGCCCAATTGTCATTTCAAGTAAAATAATAGCAGAATAACCTATAAATAATGAGTCCAAATTTAAATCAAAATTTCATATCAGATCGGTATTGGCAAAATTAATCCTAAAAAAAATTTGATCGGATCGTTAGCCAAAAAGTCCACTCAATTCAGATTCAAGTCCTCACCGTAAAGTGTCCTTTCATAGTTTAATGCTGTATGACATCAGTGTTTGTCAAAGTAAAGTCCAAAGTGTCCAGTTTGTCCATCCAAGTTTATTCCGTGCATGTGTCCTGTGTGCTACCCAGGTACAGTGTGTGTGTATGTTGGTTCCTGCGCACAGTTTAGATTAGATCTACTCCAGGTGTGACTCTTCATGAAGATGCTTTGATAAGAACCCCACTTTCCACTAAATGTGTTTCCAACAAATTAAAAAAAACATCTGCTGTAACAGCAAATAAAGTTAATCATCAATCATCAGTTACTGCACAATATCATGTTAATATCATGTTTTTCTTTTAAACTCAAATGTAACTTGTAATACTGACCACAGAAGGAATGATGAACAGTAGCATGAGACATTAAAACCTCAGTCACCATTAATGTGTTTTTCTTTTAACAGTTTTATATCAATCGTGTTACACAAATGATCTTCTATCTCTAATCAGTCATGGAATTCACATTCATATTTATGCATTTTCATCTCAAATTGAACCCAAACATATTATTTATGTCGTGAAAATCAGGAAAACCTTGTATATGTAAGAATCCTGAACTTTAGCCGACAAAAGTTCCTTTTTAACTGAACAACATTAAACATGGCGCCCAGAAATGATGCAATAAGAATTACTGTTCTTCACATGAAAATAAATGCATACTGACTCATTACAATATCTCTAATATTTACAGTTGACTCTGATTGGTTTTATATAGTAAGAAAGATTCAATATTGCTCATAACTGAACTTAAAAATGTACATCGCAAAAAAAAAAGACAAGCAAAAGAAAGGAAATCTTCTGGTCACAGTCATCAGAAGCTCTCTTGCGACTGTTCAAAGCATGTACAGACTCATAACTATGAAAATAAAGCAGTATTTCTTCACTTGTTGATATATCTTGGCAGCGCTGGCATCAGGGCCACACTGGAGTGTCTCTGTCCCAGCATGCAATGCACACATCTATTAGATTTCCTAATTGAACGTATGTAGAGTGCCCTCTAACTGCTATTTAAGGCAGCTACAGTCATCATGAATTTAGACAATGAAATTAAGGCACTTTCTACTCCCACAGTACTGTGGCATGAAAAATCACTTTGTGTATTGGCACAGAGCCAATCAAATGTTAGCATTTGTACTAGAGCCTAATCATGGAAACTGTTACATGAACGCATTATCCTCTTGTTTTTTTTTGACACATTAGCCTCTTTGTTGCCACAGTACTGTGGTGATATATGTGGTATACTTCAGTGTGTTCTTTAGTGCATTTTACTACCACAGTACTGTGGCAATTGAAGGAAGAAACTGCAAATTAGTGATAGTAGATAGTTTAGAATGTGAATTATTATTCTACAAGGTCTATATGTTGTTTTATGGTGTTCTTTGCTCTGCGCAGTCACTTAGGCAGTGTGTCAGTTGTGTATTGAGTGCTGTTGCCCGAAGTCTGAACTATAAATGTTGTCCCAGTGGTTGATTTATATCAGTGTCAGATTTACTCCCTTGATCCTGCCCCCTGTTTGAAAATCTTCAGGAAAAAAATAAATAAATAAATAAAACACTTCTTCAACCTAGCACTGAACCTGAAACTTCTGTGTTGCTGTCCGATACATTTCCAAGTCTGCTAAAATACCGTCGTTTCTAAGCATGACGTATTTGATCTGATTGCCTTGGTACTTCTTGGAATGTCACAAGTTACCAGTCGAGACATGATATAACAAGGCTTCTGATTGGCTCTGTGGTGATAGACAAACCATATTTTGTGCTACAGTTCTGTGTCGGGAGCCATTTCATAAAATTAAAGTTAATTTAAGGCAAACAAATAACATACGATAAGTAAACCCAACCCTGGATTTTCATAGGAGTTACATTTTAATTTTGCGAAAACAGCTTCTCCTCAAGCTTCTAGTACAGGCATGAGTGAAAGTACCATAATGACCTAATGAAACCAATGAAGTATACTGTCTCAGGTTTCAGAAACCACTGGAATTTTTACAATTGTACAAACAGTGAAGGAGTTACAGCCATCCAAACTGCATATGCACAGTGTGTGTCAGTAATGATACATCAGGTTTTAAAGAGTTACATAGGTTGTTGAATGAAGTTTTAGTTTATTAGTGCTAACCAACATGAATCCTTTTCATTTGGTGGTGTTTTGTTCTTTTTACATTTCCAATCATGCTTTTATTAAAAATAGACGTAATAAGACCTAATATACAGTAGCAGCATTCATGTAAATAAGACTTGCATATTTATTAAGTTTCAGTATTCGAGTACATTTCTAACTATATGTGTCATTATTTAGTTTGGCGGTGCTGTATACAGTATAGTTTCTCGTGCTGACATAACAACTTTAAGGAGTAAATCAGGGAATGAGGTGGAGATGCATAGAGGGACTTTGACAGAGTTGCTAATGTTGCTATTCTGGAGCTACAGCTCACTGTTAGCGTCCGTCACTGAACCAGCTGTGCAAAGTTTCCCATGTTCACCGCTTGTTTAATCTCGCCAACGCCGCCTCCCATCTCTCCCTTCTCCTTTCAGAGAGCAGGCCATATTCAGGGGACTGTATCCATGGAAACATGCAATTATCCAAGACATCAACAATTCATGCTGAATAATTTTATCAGCCACCGAATGGGTATGAAAGCAGGAGCAGCACCTCCTCACTCCTTGTTCCATCTACTTCATTCCTTCTGCCAAGGAGCTGTTTATGTTTTCTTGCAGGTTTTCAGATACTGTCACACAAAGATTTGCCATAACAAGACTGTAGGGCCTTGGTGGAAGTATGCATGCTCTCCTGCTTGTACTATCTGCTATTTGTTCTAATAAAATGCAATTTGCTTTTGTAAATACAAACTAAACTATCAACACTTTTGTAAAAACTTAAGAATAAAAACTTCAGACATGTAAATTAACATTCATTTTGCCTGTAATCAACCCAGCAGCAAAAACATTTCTGACAGAATTACTCGCAAGATCAGTTTGTGTTTGTCTTAAAAAAAAAAGTTTCGGAATTAATGAGCCCACATGAAGACTTCAGAATGACAGGGTGGTGAAAAGTTAGCAGTCCTTGGCAGACTGGAGACAATGAAACACGCTCAACATTCTTGAGGCAAGTTAAGTTCTGAGACATATTTTTTGGGAGAAAACTTCAGGGTGGACACGGGGTCTTCTTCTACAGTATATTATGAAACTATAAATGATAAAGCACATTCTTAGTTGTTTGTGTTATAAGAGCTATGACCATTGCAGAACTTACATTCAGAACAAGAAGTGTGAATGTACAATTGGGATTTTTGGTGAAAACTGTTTTTTTTTTTGTCTGTTTGTTCAGTTTTGATCATGAACTGACTCTGATCCTGAAGTGACCCACATGCGCAAAAGAGGTCCTGACACACTGTGTTGTGGGAGTAAGTGTGTTTTCCCCGCCGCTTCTCTTCTTGGGATGCAGAATTGTGATGTTTCTTGCATTTCAATAGCCCCTTCCACAGGACTCTTCTGTTACGGGAACATTTCACCTTTATTCCAGAACAACATATGTGTAGACAAAATGGTGGGATGATTTGGTCCCACCTTTGTAACACATCTGGTGGTAGTAGTAGAGCTGTGACAAAGGTGTGATCATGATTCTGGAACAGTATGTAGAAGGAACTCTGCTCGTTCTGTAACCACAGTGCAACGTTTTGATGACAGCGGGTACATATGGAGTGACTGGCAAGGATACTCCAGCAGCTGCCCTAGGTGTGCCAGGGATGCTGCAGGTGCCGTGGGTTTGTGCCAGGGTGGGGCTGTACCCCCGGCGCTGCATCTACATGCCATTTCCACACATTCTGGTGTGGCTGCTGCAGAATCCATATCACACCATATGCGTACTATATCCTGCTTTACCATCCCTTTGGTTCCAGAACACTGTGTAAAAGTCCAGCCTATTTCACCTCTGTTACTCCTTTGGCTTAGGTGGGATCACTATCTCACCTTTTTTCCAGGATCTTTGGGAAAAAGTGGCTAAAGATATAAAGGTCGGATAAATGCGACCTGGCCGTTCAGACTAAAGTCGCGTTACAAAATAGATATATATCAGATTTAGGACCATATATGAAAGTAGCCTGGGTTGGATTTGAAAAAAATCTTCCGAGTGCTGTTCAAACTGTCTTGAACAGATCAGATACAGGTCACATATGGACAAAATAATCAGATTTGGGCCACATTTCCCTGCAGTCTGAACCTAGCCTTAGTTCTGTTTTTTTGCCAGCAATTTCAATGGGAAACAATAAATCAGCGGTTGTAGGTTTTGAGCTGCTGCAATGATATAAGGTCAAAGAACTGCTTTACTTTTGGAAAGTTGCGTTAGCGAGTTGAACGGTTCAGGGAAGGAGGGACGGGAGTGCATGTGTTCCATAAAGCAGCAGGAGAAAATTAGTAAACGATCAAACACCACAGGTCAGATACTTCGGACACACTCCTCGTTGAGCTGGGAGGTTCATAAGGCCACAAAGTGTGCTAATTTACTTCATGTGGGATGGTTTATTATTGGTGACACACTCAGAAAAGCTTAATTAAACACTTGACAATGTACTTAACTCCACAAATCAATACAAAACTTTCTCAGCGATGCCTTTGTTCTATGATGAAACGGTTGAGTTTGACAGTTAAATGAATATTACGCTCTGCTTCAGCAGCCAGCGTGTCTTACCCAACATCAATAGAAAATTTTGGACCTGTCATCCAACCTCAATTTCGGAGGAAAAATGAACAAAACAAGTAAATAAACAAATCAGTGGATAGATATCATTGGAGGAACGAGGAAATGTTTAGTTTCAGACCTTATTTCTGCCTCAAAAAGAATTCTGACACTAAAAAGTCTATTTTTCAAAAACTAAACCACAATCTGATGAGAAACTAGCACCAGACCAACTTGTCTGTCCATGGGACTTTGTCTCTTCCCGTCATGCTCTCCCTTTCTTCATGCACCGCTCTCTCTCCTGTTGCTAATCCCCATTTGAATTAAGACCACAGGGACGCCGTCCTGCTCCTGAACTGTAGAAATCCATTAGCGTCAGTGTTAATGTGAGGCCACTGTCTGCTCATTACGGCCTAGATCCTGGTCTCGCTGACGGATCTCGGGGCCTGTTACACAGTGACGGGCAGTAAAGCTGGAACTGCACAAGCGCTGTCTCCACATCGCCTCAGGGGGAAGGCAGTGAGAAAGCTGGAGAGAGTGGGAGAAGGAGAGGGGCTTGTCTTAGATTACATAAGTCAGAAGTCACAGTGTGGGTGTGAAGACACACTGAGAGTCCTGAGTGAAAAGCTGCCACGGCTGAGTGGTAGTGTTTCCAGTGGTCATAAAAAAGACTGCAAAGTGTCATTTTTGGATGTCTGAGCATATGTGCGCACCTGATGAATTCTTCATGCATATTTGAATTTACAAAACTGAAATTGTGATAATTGTTATAAAAGTTGATATAAATATACATAATAAAGGTTCAAACATTATTTCTTTACAGTTTAAAATAGTGATGCTTTGCTTTTTTAAATGGAATTATGCATTTTTAAGCATTTCCCTGTGGTCTATATAAACTGTAAATGCTCTGCTTGGCTCTGAATTCTTCATTAATTCAACACCACAGGTCCATCTTCAACACTATTTCTGAGTAATGACACCAGAAAGGTAATTTTGAGCTCTGGTCCTTTAAATCCACACAATCCCCTTCAAGTCCCCCCGTCTCCAGGGGTACATCCAACAACTGAACATTTTAGGTTCGAAGTTTGAACATATTTTCAGTTTTTACAACAACTGCTGCAGCTGATAAACAATTATATCGTATTCGGATAAAAGCTTGTCTGAAGTCTTGACCTTATATGTAGGGATGGGAATCGAGAACCGGTTCTGTTTGAGAACCAGTTCCCAGTAGCTCGATTCCTTGGAATCGTTTCCCTGCCTGCTTAATGAGTCTTCTTATCGATTCCGCCTTCGCTGCGCATGTGCAATGACGTCACATGTACACTGCATTGTTTTGGTCAGAACGTAGCCAACATAGTGTTGAGGCAGAAACGGTCTAAAAAGATGACACCAGGTCCACTTGGAACACTGTCAAAGTTTCCAATTCTTCCTCCAATATGCTCAAATATTTGTCCATGCGGCATGTGATTCATTTGATTCGCTACTTAGCACTTAGCGGTTTACCTAGCGGTGGTACATCATCTGGGCCCAGTTCTGGTTCCGGTGCGGGCAACTAACATTGTATTCCGTCAAATACAAGTTTCTGAAGGCAGGGGAAAGGAAGTGAGGTGCACGACAACAGGAGACGGGCCAAGTCAAACCAGTTCCACAGAGTAGAAATGCAGCAATAGAGGAATTAGTAAAGAGCCTTTAGTTTCACTGTCACTGTACGTCCAGCCAGATGTATGCAAAACCCCAGACACCAAACCCTTCCATTCATTCATTCATTCATTCATTCATTCATCTTCTATACCTGCTTTATCCTCACTTGGGTCACGGGGGTCGCATGGAGCCTATCCCAGCTACTTAAGGGCGAAGGCGGGGTACACCCT
>JAQQZY010000013.1:12062808-12084223 GCA_030068375.1 Ostorhinchus rueppellii | reverse complement strand
GTAATGGTACTAATGTAAGGAATGATGTTCAAAGGGTGGATGTGGATGTGGACAGGGGTCTGGATCAGCACTAATGTTGGTCTAATGTTCTAAAATAGGATAAAGGATCCTTTAGTCCCACAGTATATTTAAAGATATTAATTGACATTCATTTGGCCTGTCACGGTCATTAAAGGTCAAAGGTCATGGCACCAAATTAAAGCCTACATGTGTCTTCCTATCTATTGACAATACAAATTACATCAATATCTTCAACTGTTTTCAGGTACTTTGAAATCTATCCTATTAGAAACTAAGGGGGAATTGTAAAATTTCAAAAAAATTCATGAAAAAGTTCAAAAGTCAATATTTCTCAATTCTTTGAACAAACTTGGTCTACCTTACCCCAATGAAGCTGAATTTGTATTGATTCTGGATAGCGGTTTTGGAGAATAAGTTTCTCGAAATGCAGACATAGATAACGTTGGGTTTGACCTTTTAAAGTCAGTCAAGGTCAAAGGTCACAGCACTACATACAGCCCATCTATGACTTTCTGTCTATTGCCAAGAATAATTGCATCGATATTTTCAAATGTTTGGAAGTTACAGCACTTTGAAATGTGTCCCATTATAAACCAATGGGGATTTTCAAAATTTCAAAAATGTATTAAATGTCAAAAATCAGATTTTCACAATTTTTTGAATAAATGTGGTAGAACCTACCCCCAAAACATGTTTGACAACAAATATCCATTCATTCGGACCGATGGGTTCAGTGATTCTTGAAAAATTGTTTTTGGACAACAGACGGAGGACAACTAATCCTTTCCTTTCGCCTTACATGTGTTTTTATTATATTTTTTATATCCACTCCTTAGATTTGTTTTGCCACTTAAGGGTAAGGAACCAAATATGGTAACTTCACTGACTCATTGATTTTCTACATAATATATGTACTGTATATATACATTTTCTTAGTCATATATTTTCTTATATACTCCAATAACACACTGAGGTTAAAATTTTGAGTTGAGTTGAGAAACCTAAAATAAGAGTAGACCAATTTGAGGCTGGAAATAGTTAGGGTTATTTGTAATGGCTGTTTGTAGCACTTGTTCAACAAACTTTATTAGGTATCACTAAGCATGCCCTTTGATTGACTTCACCTTATTGCATTTCTTGTCTGCGTCGAAGCCATGAGAGTCAAAGTCTGTGAAGTCAAACTGCATAGTCAATTAAATTGTGTTTGTCGTGACGATCCCACACAGAACTGAGATCTGAGGAAATCATCTCCAACCTTTTGAAGTGACTCTTTTCCCTCTTGTGAAGTCTTGCCGTTTCATAGTTGAGCTCAGGCAGTTAGATACAGGCACCGCCAAAGAGGAAGAAAGGGCGCCTTCGCCTCCAGGGTCAGTCCGTGCATAATGGATTGTTGAGCTTCTGCCAAACTTATTGTTGAGCTTCGAGAGTGTGTATGCATGTGTGCACTTTTGTGGTTGATAGTTTGCATATGCAAATCAGTGCATGTTGGAACCACTCTTTGTGAGCAATTTGAGGAGCTGAGTCTTAACACAAAATTAGTGAAATGTTATTGAATGAGTTTCCTTCAGGTGGACTCTGAATTGAACTTGCAGAATAAAAGGAGATGGCACTCTTTCACCTCCGTCCTTACATCTACTAATTTGCCAAGTGTAGAACGTGACTGTATTTTACAATTGTCAAACACCATTAACCAGCGTTGCGTGATAGCAGTGCCTCAGTGCCATAACTCGACAGTAGAGATACGAGAACTGAAATCCTCTCTGGCCCCACATGAACTCTTGCTGATAATGATGTGCAGAGTGTAAAGCAATGCAGCCAGAGGCAGTGGCAGACTTCATTGCATTTTCTTTTCCCACATAATCAGTGTCTAAACATTTATGCTAAAAATTTGGCTGAGTTCAGGTGAAAGCATGATACTAAGTGAAAACCAGGAAAAATAGGAAGGTAATGATGATAATGGAGTAAGGAAATGAGTGAACGATTTTGTGCTGAGGCTCTGGAACATTTCGTGTCTTCCTCTCTTTGTGTCCAAGTGAGGAGTCTTCCACTACAGCAAAGGGCTGTCTTCCGAAAGGCAGAAAGACAGAATGAAAGGGAGAGTGACAGAATGAATGAGTTTAATGGACAAGAGGAAAAGAGAGAGATGGCAAGAAAGCATCAGTCCAAGTAACAGAAGGTATGGGAGTTAATGGCGAGGAAGAAGATGGGATTGTGCCCTCTTTTCTTGCTGTCCATAGGTATGCGACTGAGATAACAGCTTCTCTCAGCAGCCTGACTGAACTGCAAGGTTTGGACTTTTGGGTCTTTAAAGTCCAGTTCACCCTCAGGTCAAACCTGAACAACACATACCTATTGAAAGCATACAGGAACTCTTTGTCAGGACAAAACAGTGGATCAGAGAGTTGTGTGCCAGAGTGCATGGGTACAAATGTGGTCAAAATGCTGAAGGAGAAATGTACGGCTTGGGAACTCTGCCAATAGCTGGCTTTTCATTACAGTTTTCCGCTAAAATAAAAGCAACATTTCTACAATTGTGCTACTTAGAGGTGTTTCCATTGAGGATTATTGTATTGCAAAATGTAAATTGTGTAACAGAAAACTGCTAATGGAAACATCAAAATGTTTCAAAAAACATTAAAGATCGCAAAAAGGGTTTTACAGTCTCTTGAGGTGGTTTTTGACATGTTTTGATATTTTAAGTGTAAAGGAAACACATTTTGCGCATTTTCACCCATCTGTGCACGGTGGTTTTGCACAAGCCAAACGTCTCACCTTTGACCCTGTGCTCAGAACAGGTGGGTCTAGTTTGTGTCGGGCAATAGACGCTCACTGTTGTGGAGGAACCGCATGACAAGTCTGGTGCCACGAGATGTTCAATAACATCACACAGTTCATTAAATGTTGCCCGGGTCATCCGGAAATTCCGAATCCACAACTTGTTGGTGAATTCCTGATGTACAATTCTCTCCCATAAATCCATTCTGCGTGGCCGTTGTTATAAATTAGGACTTTGCCTTGGGATGATTATACGTTTCCTTCTTCTTTTGTTTAAGACAGTCACTGCGATAGAAACAGATGAACCGACACTGCAGTGACAACACCATGGAGGTTTGGCATCAAACTCAGTGCATCCATCTTCCTTAAACTAGCATCTTGCAAAACCTAAACGGTATTTTACAGGAATTATGACATGTCTCAAGGCGGGGCTTTACTAGAATCAAGCATCAGAAAACCAAACACTCTTCAATGGGAAGACCAACAAGTTTTACTTTGTCGAAATTGTGGAAATATTGCTTTGATTTTGCAGGAAACTGTAACAGAAATCCAGCTACAGATATTTGAGGTATAATGAGTGCTTAGTTACATACGTATGTACATGCAATCCTTTTTCTCAAGCTTGATCTAGTCTCCTGGGGTTTACATGTGTTGCACACAGCGTATTAACGAAGCAAGCAGAGGTAGCATGCTTATGACTCTTATTTTCAACATCACCAGGGACTAGAAGTGCTCATTTCAACACTGAACTGACGCCTTAGATAAATAACCCTGTGTGTCAATATCAGTCACACTGGTAAAACATTTCACCATCTTGGCTTTTCGCTACAGACCTGCACTCCTGATCAGCACCTCATTAAGCACACTCAGGTCTGCTTAAAGTTCAATTTACAGCAGATTTCCCATGATAGCCCGATCCTGCGGACATGAATGAGGTTGAGCACGCACATGCCACACCAATGCAGAGGTCAATACGCATGCATACGTACACAACAACTGAAAAAAGACCTGTCCTTGCACACGCCCCAAAGGGTAAACACTTCTTTCATGAGTTTTAAGATGATGACTTCCTTTCATTTGCACTGGCTATGGAAATCACTTTCCTCTGTTTGCACTTACGTGTTGGCCAGCATGAAGAAAATTGGTTTTGTGAGAGATCACCGCAGAGACATGACGATACATTCAAATCCAACACGCCCTGTGCAACTGAGGCAAAATGCTTCCCCACCGGAAAAATGTGATCAGAAGTAAGAAGGTAAAGAATCACGTTCAACCAAGAAAAAAAAAAAAAAAAAAGACACGAATCTAATCTAGAAAGGCATTCAAGAGACCACCGCCAATGCCCCACGCTCATGTGGTTCAGTCAATAACATCATGTTGCAATGTCAGAAAAAAGGGCGACATAAAAACTTCAGGCTTTAACCCTATTTATGGATATTTATTGCTTCGTCCTTGGCCCATGCCCTACTCCTTCACCAAGTTTATTAAAATCATTGCAGTGGTTTTTGTGTAATCCCACTCTCTGATAGACAGATGGTAATGAAAACATAACCCCCTTGGCAGAGGTAATAAACTCAGTCCATATTTTATATGTATATTACTCATCAGACTCTCAGTAGGCTTTACTGGTGACACTTTCACTGAGACTGATTGACGCATTTTTAGTGATCTAGGTCATATTTACAGCAGTGGTAGGAACTGACTGAAGCATAAACCGAAATCTGTGTTCGTGAATGAGTATGTGTCCTAGTGCAACAATACCTAAGTTATCTTATAAACATTTTTTTGGACAACAGTTACTAATAGGCAGCCGTTCATTTCAGATAAGGATGAATTAATTGTTTTTATGGATAATCATATAGATTTACCTCAGTGTCTTAAAGCTCAGTCTTCACATTTTGCTGCAGAAGTGCATACATTATTATTGCAAGAATGTCTTTTTTGTAACCTTGCTCCTACCTGTCCATATATTTTTGACTAACTGCAAGGGCACTCAGTAGACTCTAGACCTCCAGCAAAGTCTTGCAATTCAGTCATTCTTTTTTCACAGTGTTATAAAAAGTCCTTAAACATCCAACTCTTCATAGACACTGTAATAGCTTCATCCTTGGCCTCTTCTTGATCCTTGCTCCAAGTTTCAGCAAAATCTGTGCATTAGCATTTGGCACAATGCTGCTGATGTCAAAATGAAATAAATAATTAAAAAATAAGTACCTTGGCGGAAATAATAAACAAATTCAACGATTACAATGCGTCCTTGTGAGCGATAAATAAGCATTTTTGAATCTTGATGCAGTAGAAGACCGCTTTGTTCTCTTGCTCATGCATTATAGACCAAAACCTTTTTTTTTTTCTAAAGTTTGTTTGTGCCTCACCAAGATGTCCATCATTTCAACTGTTGATAGTCAATAATACAAGGGAAGGGAATTGTGCTAGATTGGATTTTTGCAGACAATAGATAGCCCCCAACTCAAGGTAATGGGAATTTTGTAAATACAAATAGAAATTCAGTGCAATGCATGTGATTCACTAACACATTAAAGTGCACCATAAATATTAATCAAACAACGTCTCATCTGAACAAATACTGTGGCCCAATCCCAATTCACCCCTTGTCCCTACCCCTTGGCCCTTGCATTTAGCACTCCCCCTTGAAACGGATTTGCATAGGGTAGGGGTCGAATCACTCCCCTTTCAAATGAGACAACCCTTCAAGACCTGTTGCATCATCAGCAGTCATTGATGCCACAACATAAAGATATGACAACTTTGTTTCTGAAAGAATTCTCCATTCCGTCAGCAGCTGTAACCGTCTCTCTTGCATGTGCTTTGGGCATCTTTTTGCTGGTATCAACTGCAAACTGCAGAAATGTGATCTGTAACACATTGAAACTGCATTAAACGGTCAATCAAATGATATTTACGAAGAAAATACGTACATGTGTGTGTTTCTTTCATCACACTGCTGGACTTTTTTGTTGTTGAGTTGAACAGAATTATGGGAGATTTCTCTTACCCCTGTCTTTGTAGTATGGTCCTGTAAAATCTCCGTTTTGAGGAACAAACAGACCTCCCCCTCCGACTTATATCGAATCGGGACACCCCTAGCCCATCACGTGAAAACGCAAAATGGAGGGGTAGGGCCAACGGGTGAATTGGGATTGGGCCCAAGTTTATGTTTGGTCAGAAACCATGCAGCTAAATGACCATTAGCTGTGAACATTTGGCTTTAAGTTTCCTGGGTTTATTTGGTCATATTGATGTAACTTGGCTCAATGTGTCGAAGAAAAAACACAGCTTTTGCATTGAGGTTAAAAGACAGTGTCAGTGTTAACAGGCCATTATGTTGGGGGGAAATTCACAATATCAGATCCTTTGAGTGACTTGTACATCATATTTAAAATCAAGACTGATCTCATGAAATCATGCTGTATGTCATACCAGTTCTTCTGGCATTTGGCTGGCTAAACGTCCACATTTTTGACTTTTTGTGGATTATTCAACGCCAATTTACGCCAAGATCGCATAACGCCAAGATCACATAACCCTAACGGTCAGTGCGTGGTATTTCATGTGATATGAACATACACATGGAAAGATTATAATGTGTACAGATAATGCACCAATTAAAAGTGGCGTGTTATATTTACGTCATGACATCACATTGTTTAGAACAGTGTTTTCCAACCAGTGTGCCGTGGCTCATAAGTGTGCCATGAGAAATCATCAGGTGTGCCATGGAAACATGCAATATTATCCAATTTCACCTGATTGGTACTGCAAACAAGCAGCGTGATCTAGTTACATGTGACTGCACGCACCAATGATCCACTCTACAACAACAGTCTCCTGTTTCCCTTTGTAAAATAAAAGTGAAAGTGAACCGGCCCCGATGCAATGCATTCTGTTGATGAAGACCCCCTCACTCGTGATGTGAGGAATAGCAAATAGACAAGTTTATTTGTATGGCACAATTCATTCATTTTCTATACCTGCTTTATCCTCACTAGGGTCACGGGGGTCACATGGAGCCTATCCCAGCTACTTAAGGGTGAAGGCGGGGTACACCCTGGACAAGTCACCAGTTCATCACAGGGCAGTTCACAGTGCTTTACAAAAATGGAAAAGAGACAGGTTTAAAACACACAATTACAATTAAAACAAATTATAAGAAATTAAAATAAAGTAAAAAATAAGAGTGCAGATTGAACCCTTTCAGCTGTTCTACACAGTTGAACAGAGCTGTTTTCAGCCTGGACTTAAACACTGTCAGAGTAGAGGTCTGTCTCACTGTACAGACCCTCCCTCTCAGCTTTCTTGTTCCAAACACAGCACAACAATGTCACCTGTACCCCCCCAAAAAAAAGAGAGACTCTGTTGAGGAAGGTTTGTGTGTGTCTTTCAATTCCTGCTAGAGTATCAGCTTTGTGTTCAACTAAACATACCCAGGTTTCACACTGAGTAAGTACATCGAGACAAGATTTGCATTAAGTTTTAAAAGAATGTACTTTTTTCGGCCTTTTGGTTTGGTGGTGTGCCCTGTGATTTTCCTAATGTTAAAATATGTGCCACGGCTCGTAAAGGTGAGGAAACGCTGGTTTAGAACATATTAGGCTTTCCTCATAACATGTGAGAAGATAAACCTCAAACTAAAATTGAATGGAAACTAGTAACTTCCCTATAATATAGCACGTCTTTTGCATTTAAAAATAAAGATTAATGAAAGTTTTAGAAGTATAAAAACTCTGTATTAAACACAGCGGAGATCACAAATAAAAGAAAACAGTTGCCTGCAGCGGAGTCATTACGTTCCCAGTACTTTTCAGTTATTTACCTGATGCTCTATTCCAGAGAGCATGCAGTGCATAATAGATTCAATTCCCTCTTTCATCCAGGACACAGTGACTCTGACCCTCACCTGTACTTTTGTGCAAAAGACAGTGGTTTGTGTTAATTTACTGTTACATTGACACTAAAACTGTGCAGATTTGCTCGGCTGTTGCTACCGACAACAGACACTATGCAAATCATTCATAGTAGAAGGCACAGGAGTCACATATCCTCATGTCATGCATTATCCTGTGGTGTGATTTATGTAAGTGAATGTGTATATTGATGTGTAAGCTCACTCATCCCTTTGTGATTAGCTCTGAGCGATGCATTCATGAAGGTAATGAGCAGTCAAAGGATGTCTGCAGCCGCAATTGATATTGTATGATTTCACCTGTATCTATCAAATGACAAAACCCCAGCACGTAATGTGACGTTCAGGGTCCCGCTGTATGTGGTATTATGGTGAAGGCGCTTCATTATGACTTCAAAGAGAGTGTACGTTCCAAGAAAGTGTCTGCGGTTCAAATGACTCTCTGAGCTTTTCTGAAATGTTTTAAAAGGCAGATTTCCAAGTTGATGTTATGATCGCTAACAGAGTGCTTTCTCCGCTGAAGGGCAGTCGGACAGATAACAGAGCACCAGTAGACCCCTCTCTGTTCGCACGCCGGCTTCTGGCAAAACTTCATCATGGCAATTGCCTCCTATTTACTTTGATCTACCTCGACTGTGACAACCGGGGATTAACGGAGAGTCAGGGATACGATGTCATAGAGGATTTAGGGATAGATTTTTGATTTACTAGCGTTCGTCCCGTTTGTTTCTAGATGAGACATGAGGGAGTTGACCTCAAAACTATTGGATTTGGGTATCCTAGCAACCACTGGAAAATGGAGCAGTAATTGTGTAAAAAGCAGCGACAGACAAGTCTGTCACAACAAGTGCAGCTTTACCTACCCTTCCAGTGTCCTCAAAGGACTAAGCTGCTGATTCATTCACAGTTACAAATCACATTCCACATACAGTCTATCTGACATTGTCTCTGGAAATGTTTGACTCCAGTTAGTACGTTAATAAATGCATAGTCACATTTTTACACATCACCATGTTACTTAGTATTTCATAGCATTTAAGTTGTGTAACCTTTAACTCTTTAAAACCTGATGTGTCACTGCTGATGCACCATATTGCATTGTGGGTGATTAACATTACTGTTGCTAGGATTAGGAGTGTGGTTAAAGGCACGTGCCCTTTGTCTTTGCAGTACAACCACCCATGACCTGAGTTTAATGATGAAATTTTTTTTAGATTTTTCCTCTCCATTTAACCTTTCTTTGAATGATTTCTCATAATATTATACTGTGTATTTTACGTTTTGTCAGTGAAAATCATGAATTTTCCGGCATTTAATTCACTAATCATGTCAACGTCCATAAAAGCTCAGATTAAAGATGAAGGTTATTATATCAAAAATGGAGAGAACTGAAGAAGACGTTACTTTTTCATTAAAATATATTGTGAACTGAACATAAAACAAGTGTCTCCATCCACTGTCTTTGATCCAACTCCATGGGTTTTACTGGTGAATCAATGCTGTAGAAGATGACAATGTTTCTACGTTCACTACGGAGCCTCTGAACGCCCAAATGGGTCGTATCTGATGACCACGAAAGATGACAAACGACATTTTATACCAATTATTTACATGTATCGATAGGATTAGTGGATAAACAGGAATTAGCTCTTTTTTATTGTGATCATGGACATGTTTATAAATGTACAGGAAATTCAAAGGCTATCATATCAAAACAGAGAAAGCTGAAGAAAAAGTGACTTTTTTTCACCGAAATACATCATTAACTGAAAGTAAAATCAGCCACCTACAACCACTGCTATTCATCAAAATACATGGGTTTTACTGGTGAATTAATGTTGCAGAAAATGATGGTGTTTCCATTTTCACTATCGGTCTTTGAATGCGTCACATAAAGACTGAACAACTACATTTTATTCAATACATTATTTTAATGTAATGAAAGGATAAGTCATTAAACAATTTAGATGAGTAAGTTCTGGTTTTGGTCCAGTGGCTGTTTAACTCTTTAAAACCTGATGTGTCATCGCTGACACACCCTGTGCATATGCAGTATGGATGGCTGTAACTGTCACTGTTTGTGCAATTGGAAAAATTCCAAGTTTCTGAAACCTGACATGCTGCACTTTATAGGTTTTAATGAGTGATAACAGTAATTTCTCTCACACCTGTACTAGAGGCTGAAGAAGAAGCTGTTTTAGCAGTTTTCACATGTAGTAAATTGTAGATGATGCTAGATTTCGAAAGATCTGGGGAAAAAAGTGCTCTGGGAAAAATGGACTCCCTCACAGCATATTTTCTAACCTTTTTATCGTCAAAATAAGGAAAAAATAAAAAAAAACTCCAGGCAGAGCATTTTAGGCTTAGGATTGAAAGGGTTAATATAACTAGTCTGATCTCGTTAATTGATACAGGCACCACTCGGTCATTTTACAAAGTGTCCTATCTTTTCATAGTGTCCTGTAGCCAAAATTAGACTTCTCAACTGGAACTACTGACCTTGAGAAGGAAGTAACATTCATTCATTCATTCATACATTAATTTTACGAACCACCTTGGGAGGGTCGCAGGCATGTTGGAGCCCATCCCGGGGAAGGTGGGGCCAGCTCATTACACAGCTGACACATACAGATGAACAACCATTCACTCTCCCATTTACATCTACGGGCGGTTTAGATTGACCAGTTAACCTCACAAGGTGCATGTCATTGGACGGTTGGAGGGAGCCAGAAAACCTGGAGAGAACCCATGTAGAGACAAAGAGAACAGGTAAATTTGACAAAGAAAGGACCACGTCGACCGGTGCTGGAATCAAACGCTGGATCTTATTGCTGTGAGATGAAAACAACATGAAAACCACCAAGAACCATTGTTTAAGACTTAGTTTGCTGGTTTGCCAGTGTATTGTTCAGCGATTCTGTTTTATTTTTATATTCTGCCCTACTAGACTGAGAAGATGCTAGTCTAGCTTAGCAGATAGCTAACAGGTCCTCCAATAAACACCCAGGAGTCCGATGAACATTGTTGGATATTTATGAAGGTTTTCACATGTACGGTATGAACTTTAACATGTGGAACTGAAATACAAAACAAAGAAAATGCATAGTATAACTCAACTGTCCTCACACAACCAGTAATCCAAAGAATAACACAACATATAACCTAGCATACTTCCAGTATAATAAGGGTTAGCAATTTTAGCTTGAAGCATTCATACTATAAAATACTTTTTAACATTAACCACAAATATACTACTTAAACACTACATAAACATACGTGAACTTAATTAACTTACAGACATATACTTGACCAGGTGCAAAAGAAGAAACAATGTAAAAAAGTAAATAAATAAATAAAACAGCTGCAACTCAAAACAGGACATGTCCAGGACAGTGACTCAGCAAAAACTGAAGAACAGCAGCTAATTGACTGAGTAGCCACTCCGCACATCCTTAAAGGAACAGTGCTCCATTTCAAGTGGGGCAGCACATTTTATGAACAATGACTTAGTTATTAAAAAACAAACAAAAAAAGACAAAACAAACAAAAACGCGAGCCTATACTAAGTGTTTAAATCACCCTTAGTGCTGCATTGTTTCCACACATCATTAGCTCTGTGCTAGGGCTATCATTTTGGAATGGCGTTATCTCTTGTTTGGTTAGTTCTTGGATGCTGTGATGGTATATTTCCAAAATAGTTGTCTTTTTATGTGTGAGGATGTGCAATGTTTCATTAAAATGACTAAATCCACACAAAAGAAAAGTAAATAAATAAGTCTGTTACCCACAGGAATTGAACCCAAATGCAGAAACAACTCGGTATTGAAAGTTTTAAACAGTTTATTGTACCAAAGTACAAAACCACAGCAAATGAAGGCTACCACAGCAAATGAAGGCTACTAAGCCAAATAAACACAGTCCAAAAACAATAACTTCAGTACTGCACTTCCTAGTGCAGTATTTGGAGTCCGGGGCATCTTTATCCATGGGGCAAGGCTGTGGCTTGGTCAGGGACGATCCAAGGTTGGTTAACAAAGGCATACTTGGGGTCAGGCTGAGACGTGGTCGATGGACAGAAGACAGGTCGGTACACAGGACTGGTACGTTGCTCATGGGTCGGGTGAAGGCTGGTCAAGATCAGGCGGGTTCAGGCTGGAGACGTGGTTGGGCAGGCGGGGGTCAAGCGAGGAGGCTAGCAGGCAAGGGTCAATAACAGATCAGGTCAAAGAGGCACGGGAAAACCGGAACTCTGGAGATACGCTGAATAGAAGGTAAACCTTGACTATCTGGCAAGGAGTGAAGAACTGAGAGGTGGTTATATAATCCACACCTGATGTGCTGCAGCTGGCTCATCAGGTGTGTGGCATGATTAATCAGAAGGTGCAGAGGAAACTGGGTGAAAGGTTGAGGGAGAGAGACCGAGAGAACAGAGCAAGAATAGGACAGATAGAGCAGAGCTATAACAAAGTCTGTTGTTGTAGCTATTGGTTTTTGTTCCTCATAGCAACAAAGACTTTTAGGGTGTTTTCACAGCTGGATCGATTGGAGCCATTGTTCCGGAACAAGTCTTTGGCTCGTTTTGATTGGGCATATATGAAAGCAGTAATCACGCTCGGTCGAAAAAGTACCGCTGCCTGATGTTAACAGACAGTAGGCTAGTGAGCAAGTGGAGAAAATAAGTTGAGTAATTTGGACGGAGGAATAGATAGAATGTCTCAGTGAGAAAACAAGCATGTCGACACCTTCTTAAAATAATTGCCCAAGTCATTTTTTCAGATTTTTCAGGAAACACAAAAAAATGACCCATTTGTTGAATATATATTTACTAACAATTTTAATCAGAACAGTTATAAGAACAGACACCTGTTGACATACAAACAACAAGGTTAGTCAAACATGGAACGTGAGAGAATGAAATGACTTTGCTAATGGGTGTCGAACTCATTTTAGTTCAGGGCCCATATTCCCCCCAAACATGATCTCAGGTGGGCCGGACCAGTAAAATAATAACAGTAAAAAAAGTAAAATTATACTATGATAATGTTTATATCTAAAGTTTCCTTAAAAATTTGAATAATATGAACTTGGAATGTATTAAAACTAACAAGTGCAATTTATCAGTTTATCATTTCCACATGTGCACATATTTGTTCAGGTTATTCACATTTTCTGTAAAAGGATAGTTTGTTGATGTCAATATTTTTTGTGTAATTTTACTTTTTTTTTTTACAATAACGCAAAAGGGAAATTTGAAGTTGTGATTATTTATAGGTTATTATAATAGTATTTTACTGGTCTGACCCACTTTAGATCATATGTGGAACCTGAATTAAAAGGATTTTGACACCACTGATTGTGGTCCAGATTGGACCCTTTGGTGGGCCGGATTTTGCTCCCAGGCCGCATGTTTGACAAATGTGACTTCGGCAGTTATTTTAAGAGGGTGGTGATATTGGAAATGCTCAATAATATGCACAAAAACTCCAAGGTATTCAAGACTTTCAGTGAGCACCTGTTGACATGAGCGTGGAGTTCGGGGCATGCACCGGGGTGAACACAAACACAAAACGAGGTGATACCCAACACCGTAACACATTGTAATACATTACTCCCTGAATCGGAACAGATTTCAGATATGAAAACACCCTTAAAGTGATCATGCACAGATCAGGATGGAAAGACCATGATAATGCTGCCTCTGGCTGGTGGAAATCCCATTCCATTTATTCCATCACAATCCTTCCAATAAGTCAGACTATAGTCTTTAAATATCCGCCATCCGTCGACCTCTACCAACTAATCAGCCCAAGATCATTTGTTTATGAAAAAGGCCAAAGATCTGAAAGCTTCCTCCAGTTTGACGGATCAACCATCCTAAGCCCAGTCAAACAGTAGTCATGTTTGAGCATGCTGGCCTTCTAAATCAGGCCCTCCTATTAATCTGGCCCCTGCACGGCACAGAACCCAAAAGCACTAAAGGGCCAAATCCCTAGATCGGAAGCTTTATCTCCAGATTTGAAGCGAAAACTTCCTGTAAATCCTCTGCCCTCCGTGCACTTTTTTTTCTTTTTTGCCTCCTCTGCACCTTCGACTTTTAGTCCGGCTCATTTTTGCTCATGCCTTGAATACTGATGTATATTTGACAAAATAATAGCCTTCACTCAGTGCTTAACTTCCTATACAGCTGCAAAGAATACGAAAGAGTGACAACAGTGAAGATGTCAACCTCAAACCTTTTTTCTTCACACTTTGGAGAGTCTTCTAATCTCTTGTGACATGAATGGCGTGGTGTTACCAGTCGCACTCACTACCAAATAGCCAATCAGATTTCTGCCCAGTGTGAGACAGAGATAACACAGAAAACATCCTCTTTCATTTATGTCACAGAATGAGTGCGACATAAGAGAAAAAAAAAAGTGACAAGTCAAGATTTGACAAGTGACAACTGGACGTTACCAATGGAACTTTGCCAACGTCAGATAGCAGCAGTTATCGATTACATTTCAGATGACGACGGACACACTCAGATGTGCAGAAACATTCTTAATAAGAAGTGCAGTTCCATTATGCAGTGGTTGAGTTACTGACAAACCCAGAGTTGGGACTTTTACCCATAAAATTAGATCACACACATTAGAGATATTGAATCGGCTCAGTGTGCTGTAACTTCCTCTTCTCGGGATGTAGTGAATGAACATATATAGTGAACATTTGGTAGAAATTGCCACTTATTTCAAGCCGTTGACTCTCCCCTTAACCCACAAAGACCCAAACAGCCACCGGCAACCAAACGCATCGACTGATCGAAAATGTTTAACAACTTCTGAACCACTAAACCTGTCAGTACTTTGGAGTAATACAGATTGTCGGCTTTTCTGAATCTGGAGAATAAGCTGTTTTAGCAGAATTAGAAAATAGAGTAAATTGTAAATATTTGCTAGATTTTGAAAGTTCTAAGTGTTCTGGAACAATAGGCTTCCTTTTTTATGTTTTTTCAACCCTGAATCTAATAACACACGTATTTAACTATTCAAAATGTCTATTGGTCCATCTCATACATTTTTTTTTGGGACAACATTTCAAATAGGAAAATGGTTGCATTTTTCTCAGTCCTGTTACCAAAACTCTTGTGACGTTTAAAAAGCATGGTTAAAAGCATGTGAACTAATTCCTTTGTTTTCCTGTCAAAAAAGTGTTTAGTTTCAAGAAATGGTTGGTTACATGTTTAAATAATTAATATTTGTGACCAAAAAAATGGAGGACGCTACCCACTCCTGTTGCTTTTATTTGAGTAACAGGACTGAAAGTAACAGGACTGAGTTTTTAGCACAGAATTAGAAAATTCATGAAATATAGCCACATGACATCTATGCTAATAGCATGAGGACACTGAGCACATGCTAGTGATTTACCAAAATTTGTATTTTTAAAATAAACAAATATTATTTAAGAAATAATTTAGGTAACAGGATCGAGCATTGAGATTAACCTCCTCAGTTACAGTTAAAATATCATCAAAATTACACACAAAAAAAGAGAACATCCTTTTGGTCTTCCCATGACCTTCAGAAAATCCAGCTAACGTCACTTCCTGTTGAACATGTGAGTTGTGGAACGTACAAAATTTTTCAGAGGGGCCAGTGTGTGAAAACTCAGGGACACGACTAAAATGTGCATTTCCACAAAAATATTATGGATTTCTTATGAAAAAAATTGTTAGAGCAGAGATGGGATATGGAGTCACACCACAATGCAAAACAAATAACATTTCTGACTACTTTAATTATTCGATTTCATGGTGAAGGGCAGCATTAGAGAGTTGGGACAAGTAAATGCTATTTTTCAGTGTACCAGGTAGTTTTTATTAATGTTTTCAATGATATATTTTAAATTTGCAATTAGAACAACATGCAGGACACTTTCTTAATAATAATATGCATTTTACAGTTGAGTTTTACGCATATTTATACATAAAATGCTCTGGGGACAGAAATGGCACCCATTCGGTGGAATGGCCCGTTATTATTTTAGTAAATGGAAATGTTAAAAAATCGTTCAGCTTCAAGGTTCAATATGACACTATATCAAATAGTTGTTCAACTAAAAGTGCACAGGAAGAAGTGCAAAGGAATACCAAGGCTGACTCACTATGTTTGAAATCTTTCGTTGACTTTACTCAAGTTAAAGAAATCGTAAAATAAAAGCGGCGAGGAACCAACCCAGAAGGAACAACAGGCTGGTGGTTGTAGCCCAGAGCTAGTGCCAGTTTCCTGTGCCTCCACCAGCAGCAGCAAGAACATATTACATCATTAGTAGTGCGTCATTCCGTGCCGAGGCAGATTCTGCCCTCCTTCATCTCTTCTGCTGCTTCCACTTTATCATACACGCACAGAAACACACTTCTTTCTGTTTATCCTCCGACTAAGCTTCCCTGACACACTGTCTCCTTTTTACTTAAAAAAAAAAAAAAAACATTACTAGATTCTCTCTGTCTGCACAGCTTCTGATTATTTATTTATTTATTTTTTATTGAACATTTGAAGCTATATCCTTATGTGTGATACGCCTGTGCACATGAGTATTTTGTATCATCTACCAACACTTGAAAAGATACATAAATATTGAATGACGATAAAATTCTTCTCCCTCTCTTCCCGTGTGTGTTCATGCAGTTTCACGTGACGGGGTCTGCATTCTCAGTAAGGTCTCCCCTATGACATGACCATCACATGTAATCAGCGGAAGTGGGCACTTCAGTTGTGTCAATGATGCAGGAAAAAAACAGAAACAGCAGCGGGGTTTGAAGTAGGTTCCCTGCAGAAAAGTGCCTGTTTAGCATCAGGATTCAGAAATACTAATGCTGTGTTGCAAACAGCATCAATGCACTCTGGGTAGTTTGTTTCATCATTGCAGTTGTTTTGATATGGAATGACAATTTGTATCTCAGCATCTTTTTTAAGAACATTATTACGTAAATGGCTATATAAAAGCCACAGATTTCGATTCCTGCATTGATGATCTATTATCTGTGTATCAGTCCAAATTTACAAGCTCATTACCATGTGACACCACAGAAATGAAAATCAAGTATTGATTTAAAGTGTGATTTAAAAGTAGAAGAAAACTAGAGAAGCACTCGGAGAGCGCATACCTCCGCCAAGGCAGTATTTGTACTTTCATCCACTAGATGGAGCTGAATGTATGGATCACCACCAAAATCAAATCATCTATAGGATACCCCATTCCTGACAATCTGAAAATTTCATGAGGTTTATATATATACAGTACTCTCATTTACAAGTCTAAAAGGGTAACATGCTCCTTGTATCTGCACAGAAAGTCAGCTTTTCTCATCATGCAACCACATAAATTATCTGTTAATATAAAGAAAACTACATTTATGGTATGTATTCTTAATGTTTATTCTTTATTGAGGATCCCCATTAGTTGCCAGGCTAGTCTTCCAGAGGTCCTCTTTAAAAAAAAAAAAATAAATAAATAAATAAATAATAATAATTCAGGATGCAAAATGACAGACAGACAGATCTGGTTACAGTTAAAAAAAAAAAAAAAAAAAAGAAACCATAACTGAAAGTACTATGAAATTAAACATTTCTAAAATTGAAATTGGAAGGGTTTGGGAGACCAAATTCCTCAGGGTTGGGATTGAGTTTAAACTTGTTGAAAAACATGTTGAAAAAACATGTTGAATATATAAAAAGGGAAATTCTCAAAATCAAGAGCAGTCCTGTGCAAAGCAAAAGACATGCTTCATCACAAAGGTTTCTATTCAGTTTACAGCTCACTGATACTTCCATATTTAACTTACTGTGTTGAATTATGGTGTTATTGCAATGACGTTTGAAGAATTGAACTTGTAAGACCCAGTGCCACTTTTGTGTCAGTTCCCAAATATTTTTTTCTCTATTTATCCGTTTTAAAGTGATTTATTACCATTCATCATAATATTATCCTCTGCATTATGCATTTTTTTCCAGGGAAAATCAGATATTTTTCTATTTTTATTTTACTCATCAGCTTTAGTTATTATGCTGGGATTACGTTTGAGGGTTATCACATCAAAGAGAGAGAAAACTTGAAAAAAGTGACTTTTTCAGTCAAATCTATCATTAACTGAACATAAACCAAGATCCAACTCCATGGCTTTTACTGATGAATCAATGTAGAAAATGACAGTGTTTCCATGGTAACATCCAAATGGATCATACCTGTTGACCATGAAAAGATGGCAAACTGTCACATCTTTGCTCTGTGTCTTCTGCTCCTTTAATTCTCTCGGTCTCTCTCACCTCTGACCCAGTTCCTTGACTTAATTACGTGATCTGATGCACCTGGTGAGCTCACCTGAACTCATCAGGTGGTACTGTAATTACACCTGTCTCAGTCTGTCCCTTGTTGCCAGGTAGTCAAGTCCAGTGCTTCTATCCCGTGTTATTCCAAGTTCCTGTTTGTCTGCGCCGTTGTGACCTGATCTGTTTGAGCCCTGCCTGCCAGTCTCCGTTCCTGATCCCTGCTCGTCTGACTAAGTCTCCAGCCTGAACCCCCCTGTGATCCGACCGCCTTCGCCCGACTCAGAATATCGCCTTAGCCCTGTGTACCGACCTGTGCTCCGTCTCCTGACAACGCCTCCGCCTTATCCTCTGGTTCTGGATACCCCTCATATGCCCCTGGTTAAAGACCCCGGACCAACCCCAACTAAGCCCCAGCCTCAGCCCCCGTCCTCGGACACTATTGCCGCCTGGGTCCGTACCAGGAAGTGCATGACCAAAGACACTATAATTGGACTTTGGTTAATAATCCTTGTGGTCTGTATCTTCTCTGAGCCCTTTGTTGGGTGAAATAAACGTTGTTCATTTTCTATAATTGATCTGTGCTTGGGTTCATTCCTGGTCCGTAACACAGACTGTATTTTATACCAATTATTTACATGGGTTGATAGGATTAACGGGTCTAAAGTTATTAAACATTTTAGATCAGATACTTTTGGACACTGGTGTGTATGTGGTCTTCATGGGTTAATAAATCTAAATAAAGCAGGAAATTATGATCATATTAATCCACAATTTGTAAATTCTTGTGTTTTGAAGTTTAGATTTATTATAGAACAATGCAAATCATGTTTAAAGCAAAAAAACAAACTACCAGATTGTGTGCAAAAGTTATAGACAGATAAGTATCAATAAGCTTCACTTCTGCCTGAGCCTTTTTCAGTCAAAAGGTATTTCTCTCTCCTTCTGTTGTTTTAAAATGCATATGTGACTGGAAAAAAAAAAAAAGAAGCTCCCTCCATAAGTACTAATGTGTCCTCAGACCATCAAAGATGCAGGGATTAGAATTAAGTGCTGATAATAAGCAGGATGGTTCCTCTCCTCTGTCAACCAGTATACATAAAAAATAATTTCACATTCCATTCATCTGACCCCAGTCCGTTTTAGAAGAGCTTTTATCCAGCAAAGACCTTGGCATTTGCGGATCAAGTTCATATATGGCTTCCTCTTTGTAGAGCTTTATCCTGTATTTGTCTAAGTCTCTCTAAGACCATGTGCTGGTTTTCAATCGTGGTTATGCCTGGTTTTATATCACTGATGCTTGAAGATCATGGACATCCTGTCTTTTTGACTCCACCACCTGAAAGGGAGGAAAGGGGCATTGTTTTTAGTTCAGTGTGTTTGTTAACACCCTAGCACCAAAACTATTGGTTCAATTCATGCCAAATTGGGTTTATAGATTGCCAGTAGGGTTGCAAAGGGGCGAGGAATTTCTGGCAAATTTCCAGAAACTTTCTGGAAACTTTCCACAGGAAGTTAAGCTGGGGAATTTTGGAAATAGTATAAATTGGAAACTTACCAGCTAGCTAGCTACTGTATGAAAACATTTTTTATTTAATTTTTGCAAGTTAAACAGTAATATTATTATAGATCAAATATATTTAGCCCATAATATTATAAAACACTTAGTTGACTTTATGTAATCCACAGGTTCAACTATGTGGCTTCAATAGTCTGGTGCTTTGGGCTCCAAAGTGTGGCCTCCAGGGTTTAAGCAATTGTCTGTGCATGTGATGGAGGAGTGCACAGTGCATGCAGGGGGCGTGGCCTCAATAGCCCTGCAGTAAGCAGTGCTGTGTGCATGTGATTGAGGAGTGTACTTGTATTAAATCTGCTTGTTTTAGCCAAGATTATGCTGCAATAATTTTTCCCCAAGTATATTTAAGTTCCCTGTTGACCTTCAATATGGTGAATTTCTTTTTTATTTCCATAAATTCCTGTTAATTCCTATGGAAAGTTTCCAACTTTGAAAATTCCCAGAATTTTGCAACCCTAATTGCCAGTGACCCAGAATAGGTGTGATTCCATTTTTGGAAAAGCAGGTCAAAGTTCAATTTTTTTAATGTATTTTTAAAGTGTCTTTTTTTTTTTTTTTTTGCTATTTACTTATATAAATCTATTTATAACACTGACATCACCACATACATAGACATGATGACTTCAGCTGGATTGATGCCAAATAAGCTACAATACATGTGAGGGGCGGGGTTTGTTGTGTCGGGCACCACTTGTTTTTTGAGATGTTTAGCTGCTATCACTTCTTTTCTCTTAAAATGGTCCCATGTCTTCTATAAAATATGAGTTTATGACAATTGCAAATCATTGTACAGCTGTTTTTTTGTTTTGTTTTGTTTGTTTGTTTTTTACAACAAATGTGCATTTCCTATTTCCCTTAATATGTTATTACAGTGTAAGTATTCAGACCCTAAATTCTGTGGCTTTTAAAGCTGAAGCACAGCATGTCTGACACAGTGGGATGACTCACACTTGTTTTCAGATTGTATGTTCATATTATTTGAGAGATTTTATAAATACCAATTTTAACTCTCTCATGGAGTGTAATTATTGCCCCAAGTCATATCAAAATGCACTTGGAAATCAACTTGCACTGGATGAATATAACTAATCACCCTTGCAGGACTATGATTACTAAAATCTGATTAAAAACTGTGTGGTGAGACATGTGAGACATGCACTAACTGCGGTACAACAGCCAATGATCATGCTTGACAAGGTAATGAGAACACGTGCAGTCGATCTCGATTCCAATCTGTCTTCAATTAAAGGGGGGTAAAAAAAAAAAAAAAAAAGCAGGCTAGTTCCCTTTCTGCTGCTTACGTAGAATTTTACATGATATAAATATGACCTGAGGTACTTTTACTTGATTGTAAACATTAGTAGGAATAAACATAAAAAAAATAATTGTAAATTGCAACAGTTCCTCCAAACTGATTGGCTGAATATATCATTTGTGTACACTTTCACACATGACTCAAGCTCCACAACAAGCAGAAACTTAAGCTTACCATTGGTGGTGTAATGTCTCGAGGCGCATGCACTATGACTGATGTTTTAATCTTAAAGTGTACCTGTACTGGTCATGCTGATATTAACAGTGCTTTCAGCAAGACAGGTGTGAAGTCAGTGAAAAACCAGGCTCATGCCCTGGTGTAGACTGGTCTAAGGTATAGTGAGGACAGTGAGGTAACAATCTCAGGTCCAATGTGGTCTCCAGGGTCTGTAAGGTCCACCTGTGCATGAACAGTGACTGGACCTGCTTTGTTTGGTACCAGGAAGTAATGGTACTAATGTAAGGAATGATGTTCAAAGGGTGAATGTGGATGTG
>JAQQZY010000013.1:12046314-12057914 GCA_030068375.1 Ostorhinchus rueppellii | reverse complement strand
TAAGCAGCTGGGATAGGCTCCATGCGACCCCCGTGACCCAAGTGAGGATAAAGCGGGTATAGAAAATGAATGAATGAATTATTTAGAAGTGGGAACTATTCAAGACTGTTGCCAAGAGTCAGATTATGAAATACTCAAAAAAATCTGAAAATAAATCCCAGAGCTACATCACAGACTACTCTAAACATAGTTTAAAAATGACAATGTAATGTGTTAACATTTATTCCCCTGCAGTGTTATTTTTTCATCAGTTTGTACCCTACGCTAATATTGAAACAATGTGGAATTGCAGGGGTTTCCAAGGTGGGGGTCGTGAGATGATTTTCAAAAATGTCTTGATGTAGCCATTTATTTTGTAATGGTAGAGTAAGTGTATTAATGTAATATTTACAATTTGGAGAGAGAAACATTGCCCTATGGATTTTAATCACCCCAAGAAAGTGTAGTCCTCCAGTCACATTAAAGGTGAGGTAGGAGATCCTGAAAAACAGTTTGAGCATGCTACATTTTGAAAATACACAATAGTTCAAACTTCCCCCTGAAGCCACGCCTCCACTGTATTGATTGTACTTGCAGAGTGGGGAGGGACAAATAGCAGTTGAATTTGATAGACATGTCACCGTTCAATTATTTCGATGGGCCGGTTATAATGACCGGATGGTGTTTTTTCCGTCCTGTCCGTTCCAAAGGTGACGAAATTTATTTTTGTTATAAGGCATTTAATTAAGTGGTTGCAATCAGGGTGTGAGGGGGATTTTAAGTGATATGCAACAAAAAAAAAAAAAATTAAAAAATGCTCCAGGAAAACATCTCCTACCCCTGGAACGCCCAAGGGTTGAACCTAAATGCAGGAACAGACAAAGGTAATCAGTTAAACAGTATTTATTGTACAAGAGTAAATAGTCAAATAGGGAAATAGTCAAAGTCACTATCACAAGGAATTTACACAGTCCAAAGCCAAACTCTTTAGGTCCAGGAAATCTGGGGTGGATCCTCAAGTTGAAAACCCCAACGGTCCAGGGGGTTGGGCTGAAGATTTGGTCGGGGATGGTCCGAGGTTCAGTAACAATGTAATCCGGTCGAGGGTTATGCTGAGTTGTGGTCAGGGTCGAAGGGCAGGTCAGTATCCAGGAGAAGCACAGGGACGGGTCCAGGCAGGCAAGGGTCAGAACAGGAACAGGTTTGGTAACAACAGGTCTCAAGGAATTATCAGACCTGCTCAAAGGTCAGGATCAAACTAAAACAGTCTTGCAACTGGAAAGAGAGACAGACAGGATTAAATAGCCCACACCAGACGAGTCACAGCTGTGAACGCCAGGTGTGGGCAATGACCCGATTGCAGCTCATTCAGGCACTAGGGCAAAGTTCAACACTGAGAGCACAGTCAGAATCATGACAACCCCACCTTTAATTAAAAATAAATAAATTCTATAATATAATATAAAGGCCAATAAACATTGTAAAAGACATATTACCCTAAATAAACATTAACACAAACCCCCTCTTGAACCCTTGCCCATAAAATAGAACACAATGAGTAAAATTGTCCAGTACCCACAATGCAATGTGGCAAAATGGCACTAATCACCACTCTGTAGAGCTGAATTTTACACTGCATCTGTGCAGAACTGACTTTTAAATCGACTGTTAGAGCTGGTACTCTCCATAGAGCTATAAATACTCCAGATTAAAATGGCTTGCATTTTTTACTCTGTACATGATCAGTGAATTAAATATGAGAAAATACATGATAAATGCTGACAAAATGCACAACAAGCAGAATAATATCACAGTCAATGGGGATAAATCACTTAAGATAGATTAAATATGGAGAAAAATCCATTTGGGAACTGTCACAAAAGTAGCACTGGGTCTTTATGGGTTAATAGACACCTGAACGCCTCAGACCAGCCAACTGCTACAACTTCTACTATAGAGGTCTTTACACTCACTGGTGAGCAACAAATCCAGGGGTTTCTATGTAGCACTAAAGATGTTGTTTTTACACACACAGCATTTCCATTTTAGATAAATAAATAATGATAGAAGAATTTGTAATGTATTTTTCTAAACTTGAGGTTGGATTTAAATAATTTTAGAACCTAATGACAGTACCACAGTACCATCATGAACAAGGGTCCAGATCTTTGAAAACAGTCCTTCCAGGCAGAGGTACCAACAGGAAAGAAGAAGGCAAAGGTTGAGAAATCCAGGGTCCAAAAAGGGTTCAGATCAGGCAGGAAAATAATGCTGGTAAGTTTCACACAAGGCAAAGACGAACTGGCGATGAGACGCTGCAAACACAGGGTTTATTTACACACTAGGAGGGAGAGATAATGAGACACAGGTGCAGCACATTAAGGCGGGGTCAGGCAATCACACACGCGGAAAAAAAAAACAGGGAACAGGAAGTAAAGACACCAGACACGATTTCAATAAAATAAAACAGGAAGTGACAGGACAAAACAGAAAACATTAACATCTGGGAACAGATGTGACAAACATAGTCATAATCTATATTATAAAAGCCAAGTGACTGCTGTGTGAGTGCATGTTTGTGTGTGTGTATGTGTCCTGGGCTTCACACAAAATCCGGAAAGAGCTGAGTGCTGTAGTTTGGCATACTTGTGTGTTTTTGGTCCAGGAACATACTAGTGGAAACAGTAAATTGATAGGACCAATATTTTGGGAGATATTGGTAATTTTGCAACACAATAGTCTTACAATCATGTCGCTATGGACAGAATACTTTGGCGGGGACTGCTGGACAAATGTAGCACAGCATGCACAAATACACAACAGCATAAAAACTACCACTTTTAGAACCCATGGACAGGCCAACATGCTGGTGGAGTTAGTCAATGTCATGTGCTTTCTAGTTCAAGTTGGACTGTGATGATTCTTCCTCAGGCTCCTGGATGACACTGCAGACTGAGCAATACTTGGATTTTTGCACAGGCGATACACAAAGGTCAAGTGAATGGTGGCAATTTAAATATGCAAGCAATGAATTAAAAAAAAAAAAAGGAAAATCATTCCTTTGCTTATATAGTCCAAAAAAAAAAAGAAAAAAAGCTAAAAAAAGTAGTTGACTAACAGTGCAAATGTAATTTTTCACAATAAAACAATAATTAACAATTACACTCAACATAAAGCAAACAATAAGCAACATATTTCCACTAAATAAAAAAGTGAAAGCAAATAAATAAATAAAAATAAAATAAATATAGTAAAATAAGTGTAACAGCTCCACAAGTCGCACCATTGTCAAAAACAGTGCAAATGTTAATGAAATATCGCTGTCAGGAAACTACTGCAACTATTAAATGTGTTGTCATTGTTAAGAAATAAGAAAAGAATATCAATCCACAAATTAAGACATGTTTTGGATCTGTCCTCTGAAGCGTCTAAATGTCTGGATTTATCAAAAGGAATGCGTGGGTTATGTAGAAATACATTTAAAAAGTTACATTTTTTACACTGCTGACCTGTGATTAAGTAGCAGTTGAAATGCAGCCAGCTTTCTGTTAAAACATGCATATATTAAATGGAAGTCACATTTCTGCAGGCATTTGTCTTTTATCGTTACAAAAGAACACCATATGTCATATGTGTGTACGTCTTTTGCCACTAACCGAACCTGACACTTCATGACACCTTACATTCACACCCACATCAAAAGGGAGAAAAATCATCCTTTTTTTTTTCCTAACACATTTAGTCCACTGGGCTTTTTATCCTCCAGCAGAAAAATAACAAAAATAAAAGCACTCAGGGTGATCCAACTGTGGTGGCTGTGTTGATTTTTTTTTTCTTCTTTTTTAGCAACACTGCTTCTAACTTTCACTCAAATGTCATCCAATCAAGTCCAGTTATTCACAGCGTTTTCATTAGAGGACAGAGACAAAAAAAAAAAAAAAAAAAAAAAAAAGGGGGGGGGGGGGTTATGTGAAAAACGGAAAATCCCCTCCAGGGTTGTTTGTCTTTGTGCTTCCAAAACTAGCGGCAGCCCAAGTTCGGAATTACAACCACCAGTGAATGCTTGGATGTTAATTAAAGAATGCAAATTTCATGTTTCTGGTCCAAGGCTGACACACACTCAAGGCCCAGAGGTCCATGAGAGAGAACACACACACTGAAATATGCACACAAACACTGCAAGACGCACAAAGTTTGAAGGCTTGTACACATACAAAACACGTGGACACACACGCGCACACACAGAAATACTCTACTGAAGGCCCTAATCAGTCTCTCTCATCCCCTTTGTTCTAAAAGATAGAGATAAGACAGCCGGCAAATGACCTTATGGGGGTAAAACTCAGGAAGCTGATTATACAGAAGTTACATGTTCATAAATATGTTTACCAATATGCAAAGAGAAGGCATAAAGTGGGTCAGAACTTTTGGAAAAGTTTGCAAAGGGGGAACATAGTCTGCATTTGAATGCAATGTTAGGGGGTGAACACCCATGCAGAAAGAATATAAGTGTTAAAAAAACAAAAAAACAACACGCATGGTGAACTATAGGCACTAAATCCAGACACGTGTATTTTAATTACCTTAAAAATGTGGGAAGCAGCTGGTTCATTAACAGTCTGATTTGTCTGAGATATACTTCTGAAAGAATTTGGAACAGATTGGCAGCCTATTGAGATCTCCCAGTTTGTGATTAGGCTCGAAATAATCTTCAGAGTGGATGCATTTGAACAGATAAGAATCATAAAGTTGTCTGTTTTCATTATATCCTGTTATTCGCCTCATTATTTTTGTCCCGAAAGCAAAATTGCCGCATTAACTCTTAAGAAGCTCAGTATCAGAGCGGCTGTGTCCTAATTTGACTTCATCAAAAATACATACGTGACTTAAAGGCCAATAGTATTAATATTTAACAGGAATCATTCATTTTATTTTATCTACTTGTTTTTTTTATGTTTAAATGAGATGTTTTTGTTCTTTATCTTTTAGTGGTGGAAGCTTAATGTGCAGCTACAACATTTTTAAATTATGTAAATCTGGCTGTTGTGCATGTTAGGTTTTCATTATGAGGACAAAAAATATTGGGACACACCACACCTACAACATGTGAAATAAAATATTCCTATGGATTTGAAATAATATCATGATATAATAAAATTTTAACAAAGTCCATGTCTGTTGACAATAATTACCACATAAATCTGAAATCAAATCAGTATTTCTAAATAAGTTTAAAGGCCTGAGGGAGAAATAAGAAAAAAACAAAAAAAACAAAGGCTCCCCCCTTACTTGAATTTGATGTTTTTTGGATACATGTACATCGTCAGTTAATTATATATGAATAAATACCTATAACAGTAAAATAAATGGCCTTAACTTGCTTAGTAAAAATCAGACGTAGAGAAAAAAATCGTATGGAAGCTGAAAACAGGGAGTTTCATAATAAAAACTTCTGTTTCATTTCGGTGAAATCCATTCTTAAAAACAAAAAACAAAAAAAACCCCAAAGAATCAGTACTACTTTTGTTGACGTTCCCGAATACATTTTTCTAAACTAATTTCTCACCTTTTCTTATAATACCATGCTCTATGTTTTGCATTCAGAATTTTGAAAAATTCTGAATTGAAATGAAAATGAGCCCTAAATTCAAATTCAACTCTCAAATTTGAGTTTGAATTGAAATTGCTAACAGGACGCCAACGTGCAAGTCAAATTTAATTTGCAGGAATGAATTTAATAGAAACTTATGATACATAATTAAGGTGAAGATTTACAGTATATATTACATATGATTAAATCCTACATTTCATACAGATATATTATTGTATGGACTTTATACACACACTACTTTATAATTGTAAATATATCTTTTGGTTTTTCTTTTTCTTTTTCCCCCCACAAATTAACATGCTCTATAAAACAGATCATTAAAACTGCAATAATTTTGGAAAATGATAGGACAGCGCTTTATTTCCCAAATACCTTAGTGTATCTTAGTCTTCAAAATGGTTGCCCAAATATTTAGGACATTTTGTTTGGAGTAAGCTTTAGTAAAACTAATAGTGCTGGTCTGTACTTTTGAAATGAAGATATTACTAATTATTCAACATTAAGGACATGTATGCTTAATGGTAGTGTCTGTTATTCCATTTGGGGGGAAAAAAATGTATGTTAAAAGCATCACACCCTCACTGATAAGTGACAAGAATGAATTTTTCTGAATTGTAATCAAGTCAATTCCACTTCCTGTAGGATGGAGTCAAGTCAAATTCACTCATTGAATTTGAGTTAAATTCAGATATTCTGAATTTTGTACAACCCTACTGATGATGTAGATCAGGGGTGTCAAACCTATGATCCGGGGGCCGAAACCAGCCCACCAAAGGCTACAACCCGGCCCGCAGGATAAATTTACATGATGAAAAAATTGCACTGAAGACGTTAGCTGTTGTAATTTGTCAAGAGTGTCAAATTGCATGATGAAAATATTTACATTTACAAAACTATTGTCACAAAATGTGAATATCCTGAACCATTACGAAAAACTTGAACGTTTTTTTTCTCGAAAAAATAGTCACGTTTTAACAATACCAGCTTCATGGTGATCTGTACATTGTGCTAATAATGAGCTGAAACATAATGTTGTTGAAACTTCACTTATTTTTTTTAAGAAATGTCAGATTGTACATGGTATTTCAGATTATTCATATTTTCACATTCAAACAAAGTCAAAAAATTAGATTATGTCAAGGTCATTATGTCTAGTATTTTACTGGTCTCCCTGTGACCCTAGTGAGGATACAACAGGTTCAGAAAATGAATGAATGAATGAATTTTACTGGTCCGGCCCACTTGAGCTCACATTGGGCTGAATGTGGCCCCTGAACTAAAATGACTTTGACACCCCTGATGTTGATGTTCATAAAAACTCAGATTAAAGTTATGTCAAATATATCATTGCTTGAAGATAACAACAAATATCTCCATCCACTGTCACTGATAAAACTCCATGGGTCTCCAATGGGGAGCCAAGGGGTATTTCTTGGGTTTGATTTGTTTCTTTGCAAAAGTATTGGTTGAATTCATACCAAAGTGGGTTTATATATTGCCAGTGACCCAAAATAGATCTGATTACATTTTGGGAAAAGTAGGTCAAAGTATCAATTTTTAATGATTTTTTTAACATTTTTTTTTCTCCCCCATTTACTCATTATGGGCAACATTTCACATCTGAAGCAGCAAAATTATTGGTTGAATTTATACTGAATAGGGTTTAATCAAGCCATCAATCTTTATTTATACAGCATATTTCTTACAGTAAGGACATGCTTTTCAAATGCATTTAGAAATCACCCCCCCCCCTCCTCCCTCCCCCTCCACACACACTTAAAAAGACTGACTGAGCACGAGAAGACCAGAAAGTAAAAGAGGAGGTGCTGTCTCATGGAGCCATCCACATCAGGGGGCAGCCACCGACCCAGTTCTGCATCCTGACCTGTAAGAGAGGGCCGAAAACTGCCACCGCATCACAGCAGCAGGGACCCCCACCCGCCAGGGAGGAGCAGACCCCATGGAAGGAGACTCCCACAGCCACCGGAGTCAGATATTTACAGATTGCCAGTGACCATTTTACATTTTGGGAACGTAAGGTAAAGGGACTGCACTTATGTAGTGCATTTTCTACACCTTCATGGTGCCTAAAGCGCTTTACAAAGCCTCATATCCACACACACACCAGGAGGTGGCTGCTGGGAGCAATTTTGGGTTCAATGTCTTGCTCAAGGAGGAGTCAGAGCCAGGATTTGAACCGCTAACCCTTCAGTCATTGGACAACCTGCTCTACCATCTGAGCCACAGCCGCCCAAAGTTCAACATTTTAATGAATTCTAAAGTCTTCCCATTTACTTATAATGGGTGAAACATGTGTAAGGGGCGGGGCTTGCTGTGCCTGCTTGTTAACATGTATTTGTGGAGGAGTGGAGCAGAAGTTATGAAACATTCTAGATCAGTAGATGCTTTAGGTTGCCACATGCTGTTTGGGTCTGTATGGGTTTATATCCTCTGTATAATTTTTGCATTTCAGGCATTGGACCCTTTAGCGGGCCCACATATGTTTGCCTTTGCCTACCCCTGGACTAAACAGTTTCCTTAATACACAATAGGTGCATTCACACTCGCACTTAGAGCCACCCGTGTGTGATTGGATGACACGAGGCATATGTTAATCCCATGTGAACAAGGCCGAAGTATATGTTCCGTGAATGCATTATGCATGTCGAGTCGCGGTGACACACACATGCGCACCCACAATGCAACGGCTCATCCACCTCAGACACGACAAAAGCACATTCACTGATCTCAGCGGGGGGGGGGCACTTATTTTCAAACACTGAGGATGCTCGCTTTTCCTTTTCCGTGTACAGACACACTCCACTGCACACACTCCGAGGGCTCTTGCGCATGATTGCTGCATCTGACACAGTGGATGTCCACTCCACATGTTTTGTCAACTGATGGTATTCCCACTGGGATTTGTGTATTTTACGAGTCTGTAGTTGATCTGCGCCCCTGCATCTGCTTCATATAATCTACACTTGACATCAGAAATGCAAAATGCAACGTTACCGCCTCCACAAGTTGTAGCAGCTGTGTTTCACATCCCTCATAAGCACAGGTGTCAAACGCTATGTTCCAACCGCAGGCGAATGTGGCCAAAATATGATCTTTTTTGCCCGTATGGGACCTGTATCCGATCTTTTAGAGACAGTTTGAAAGGCACAAATCCATTTTTTTTCCAAATCCGACCCAGGCCACTTTCATCGAAATCTGATATGTATCTGATATTTTGCAATGTGAGTTTAGTCTGAACGGCTAGGTCGCTTTTATCCGATATTTACGTCAGTGAAATGTGGCAAACGAGGCAATTCTGCATCCCAAGACTGTTACTTTTGTAAACATAGTGTGGGCATACAGGTCACTTCAAGGTCACATTCAGTCCATACTCAAAGCTAATAGCAGTCGCATTGTATGTCTGCGATTTTCATGTTTTGTCCCCCCCCACTCTAAAACAGTGAAAAGTTTGGAGTTGACTTTTTTTTTTTTTTTTACATATTTTTCTGATCCAACCCACTTCAGATCACTGTGATTAGTGTCTCTGTCTTAGAATGTGCGTGGAAATGACCATAAATAGTCACTTGCCTGATAAAATGTAAAAAAAAAACAAACAAAAAAGTGACACGTCTGGAAACCATATTGTGAAAATTTTCCAAGTGTTTTATTATGTAGTAAATCAAGGTTACTATATTGGATTAAATTTGGCCCCTTGAATTTAACTAAAAGGAGTGTGACACCTCTATTTGTCATTGTGTTACGACATATCCACAGTGTCGTTAACTCTTTAATCCCTGATGTGTCATCGATGACACACCCTGTGCATATGCAGTTCGGATGGATGCAACTCTTTCACTGTTTGTGTGATCGGAAAAATTCTAACAGTTTCTGAAACCCGAGACTTTGCACTTTCTAGGTTTTATTGGGTCATGATGGTAATTTTACGAGAAGCTGGAGAAGAAGCCATTTTATCAGAATTATAGCATGCAGTAAATTGTAAATGATAGATTTACAAAGATTTCAAAGATCTGAAAAAAAAAAAAAAATAGTCAAAATATTTTTTAAGTAAAAAGTCCATGTGGGCCATTTCAGGTTTAGGGTTTAAAGAGTTAAACTGTTCATTAATGCATTTTTTTTTTTTTTTTTAACAGAAAAACAAACCGTGGATGATTTCTATGCATATTCTTGGCAAACATCAAGCACTTTTATTATTTATTTATTTATTTGCTGTGCAGTAGCATAAAGATAAAATGTAGTCACAACTGTGTGTGCGCTTGAAAGAGTGTTTTTGGTTTCTGGGAAATATTGCTGGAGATATTGAGCGATATTGCTGAGTCCTTGTAAGTATTCACAGGCTCATTTTTGCTGCGCTTTACATTTTTTAGAGAAGTCAAAGCAAACTATGCAGAGCCTGTAGGGATTTAATTTTATTACACTTGGATAATGAGTCAAAATACATTTCCCTGTCTCTCTTTCACACACATATACAAACGTACACATCACTACGCATGAATAAACATGTACATGCGTGCATACATCAAAACCCACAGGGATAATCCAACCTGTGCAGGAAAAAAAAAAAATGGACTCGGGAAAACAAATGCACAAACACACATGCAGGTGCCGCACAACTTCACAAGCGCGACAACAATGCTTTTAATTCAGTAATAAAAGAAAACAAATTACCTCATCGACTTTGACAAGCTAATGTGTTGTAGTTCACAGCTCTGTGCCCCGCAGGCCAGAGTTACAATGCAACACTCGTTTCTTTTTGTTTTTTCCAGCAGATATATTTCTCTTTCAAAATGCTACAGACTTTATAAGACGCAGCCAGCCTGTTGGCAGGAGAGTTTCAAGGCACAATCTGTACATACAAAGAGAAGGGGGAAAAAAATGAAAATGATATACATGTAATCGCTGCTGTGACTGAAAGCTGGGAGACGGATTTGGTGGAGCTGTCGCCTAAACTCACCCATCAAAAGGCTGAATGGAAAACGACACAAAAGTTGCATAATTTCTACCACTCCAGCCTGTTCTTTTCTTTGTTCCTGGAATAAAAATGAGCAATGTGTTAAATTTGCTTGAGGGGTAAGTTTACATAACTTTTACACAGCATTAAATCTTTTTTTTTTTGTCTTTACTGTCTCTTTTACCTTTGCTTAAAGGGGAATAACATATTTCATGTTTGTTTTCCTCTTTGAAAGAGACCTCAAACACAAAACTTTGCAGACAATCTTGCTGACAGGTGGAGAAAAATTCAGTAAGTTTACGATTTTGTGATCCGACTTCTAGGTTGTTACCATAATGTGTTCATCAAAACTCGTTTCAGTTCACTTCAATTGAAAGAACTTCCTTTTTGTGAAGAGCTACACTGCATATTTAAATATATACATCTAAAGTGTTAAAAGGTAAAAAAAAAAAAAAAAAACACCCACAAAAACAGATGTTAAAAAGATGACACACTCACACACACCTACAAGCGTACAGAAAAAAACAAAAAAAACAAAAACAATATAACTCATAAAGACCTAGTGCTACTTTTCTGTCAGTTCCCAAATGAATTTTTCTTCCTATTTAAATTGTCAAATCATTTATTTACCCAAATGTAATTTAAATCTTCATGAAAAGTCAGTGAATTCAAAGGTTATTATATCAAAAAGAGAGAAAATTGAAGACAAAGTTACATCATTAACCGGACATTTTCATTGTTATTCTTTATTTCATTCATTGAAAAATACAAAAAGAATTTAATAGAAATACAGACATTCTCCGTACTATCATGAAAGGGAGCAGAAAGAAGACTAGTCTTATTTTATCTGCCCTTATATCCCCAGAAATCCATTTACAAAGAATGACTTAAAAAGCAACAACATAAATGACAAAATATCTATCTGCATATGTCCATACATATGCACATGCATATACATACATTTATTCATCTTCTATACCCGCTTTATCCTCACTAGGGTCAAGGGGGTCACATGGAGCCTATCCCAGCTACTTAAGGGCG
>JAQQZY010000013.1:12005975-12018175 GCA_030068375.1 Ostorhinchus rueppellii | reverse complement strand
AGTACCGTAAAGTATGGAATAATTACGCCGTTCATATCCTGAGCGCCGAGTGGAAGTGTACTTTACCATAAAGCATGGAATAATTGCGCCTCTCATAACTTGAAATTTCTTTCGTTAGTTGAGTCAATATTTTACCGTAAAGGATTTTCATAACCTGGAAATTTCGTAGGTAGAGTCGTTCGTAAGTAGAGTTACCACTGTATTGTTAACATTTAACTTATTTTACTAAGGAGGTTTCAGGTTGTTCATATTTGTTCGAGTACAATTCGTAGAGGTAAACATTTTCATTAAACAAACATTTCAATTTTACATATTTTCACTCAAAATTTATATTATTTAACTGGTCCGGCCCACTTTATACCATATTAGGCTGTAAGTGACCCCTGAACTAAAATGAGTTTGACACCCCTGCCATTGACCATAGCTCTCCTACCTGTTGTGTTGTACTCAATGATAAGAGTCTATATGTAAAAGTAATACAGGAGTCATGTAATGCATTACAATTCTGAGACAGTAATATTGTAAGGCAAGGGATTACTTTTAAATACCAGGTCATCTGTCACGGATTCCAGTTCGGAAATAACTTGCACAACACTGTTTCAAAACCTCAAAACAACTGAGAAAGTTTAAAATGAAAGCCTCCGCAGGCCAGCTGACTTTTAACCGTTGCAGTTGCATCCCTGAGTGGGTGAAGTGTGTGGCAATTCAGGAGGGGAAATCGGGAATCATTTGTCTCCCTGAGGAGTTCAGCAAACTGTGAAAAAGATGAGACGGAGACAGAAGGGGGCAGAGAATGAGAGATGTAGACAGAGACAAGAAACACAGCATCAGAGAGGAAGGGAAAGAAGGGGAGACGGAGCACTTCAGGGCATACCCAACTTAGACATGGCCATCATAAATGATTAAAGGCCGATTTCCCATTCCGACAAGCCTACCAATCTTTGCTCAGTGTAATGGAAGCCAAAGTGAAACGAGCATGGAGCACCGCATTTGCATCAAGCAATCACCAAAGAGATGTGTTTAAAGAGTCTGGAAAGGCAGGGGGGAGAGGGGTGGGGGGGTGGCACGGTTGCAAGGAGAGAGGTTTTTACTATGATGGTCTGTTTAAATGGAGGATATTACCTGTTTACCCAGCAGTCAGGAGCAACCGGCATTTTGTTTGAGGTCGTCTCACTAATATCCCTCCCACTGGTGTACGGACCTGCGGTAGGGAAGGTCGCAATCCAGTCTTTATAATTCCATAGTATGATCCGCTGGGAGAGGGAGGGTCAGGACCTCTAAGGCAGGGGTGGAAATTGCACCAGTGGGCTCATGACGGTGATGGGAAGAAATGAGTAATGGAGCGGGCAAGGGGATGGAAAGGAAACTCTAAAACCAGAAATAAAGTGCAGGAATATATGGTTCTCTTCATTTCTATGTAGCGTACAATCATTACAAGTAGAGACATGTGGTAGGAAATGTTGGCAAAATATTCCTGGAACATGTTTATGAATGTTGTTGACAGTAAATCCATGGATCACTGAATGTAGGTCAGGGTTCGCGCAAACACCTATCTCCATGTGTCACATGCACACATCTTCAGCACGCCCTTAAAATAGTATTGACAAGCAAAGAAGTGTAAAGTCCCAAAACATTTCGACATATATTCTGAATGTGAAAACAGCATTTGGATTCTTATATGGGATGTAGTAGATGTGAATGCTGGAGGATCTGAATGATGGATTATTTGAATAATGATATTGATAGCTGGGTTAGCAGGTTTTCAATGAAAAAGGAGTCAAATGAATCATACTTGCATATTCCTCCAGCGATGAATGATGATCAACCTGGCAAGGAAAACTTTTTTTTTTCCAATGTGTAATATATAAATTGAAAGATTCCAGTACATTTAAGGATTGTAGAAAATGTGAAGATACATATAGGAGCAACTGGGCGTAACAAAAGAACAAAACTAAAAATTAAAATAAAAAAAAGGCATATATACTTATATATATTTAACACTGGAAAAATCAAAGCCAAACGAATGTCATAAAAAGTATATTTATGGAAATATAATGCAAATTATTCTCAATTTACTTCATCAGTGTGAAACCTGGGCCTGCTTAGTTGAACACAAAGCTGATATACTAGCAAGAATTGAAGAGAAACACATACACAAATGTTCCTCATCAGCTCTAAGTCGCTCTTTTTTCAGGGTGGGGGTACATCGGGGATAATATTGTCATGGGGCGTTTGGAACACAAAAGCTGAGAGGGGTGCATCAGCGACATCAGGACCCCCCCCAGTCTGTGGAATTTTAATCATATTCTACCTGTTATTTAATATTTTATGTATTTGTAGATCCACCGCGATCTCCAAGTTGTGATTCACATGTATAATTAATAAACTAAGATGTAATACTGGTATCATTGCACTTATTCTACTTAAGAATTTTCAGGTTGTTCATATATATATGTTCATATTATAGATGTAAACATTTTTATGATGGAATTTAAATTTTTTTCACTTAAAAGTTCTCATCCTATTATTCATATTATTTAACTGGTCCAGCCCATTTTATACCACATTAGGCTGTAATTGACCCCTGTACTAAAATGAGTTTGACATCCCTGATTTAAGTGAACAAGTTGAATTGATTTGCAAACGCAGCTACATTGATTCAGCAGCACTTTGGTAATATTATTGTTTTGGGGGTTTTTTTGTGCTTTTTTTTTTTCAAGCTTTATATTAAAGGTGGGGTGGGAGATCTTGGAAAAAACGGTTCCGGCAATTCAACAAAAGTGAGATTTTGAAAATATACACTCCCTCCCCTCCTTCCAAAGGCTCTGCCTCCTCCTCTTCACCCCACCCATCGAAACCACACCTCCATGATTCACCAAAATAAAGTTTGATTGACTTCTCAGGAACCAATACAGAACCAAAACCAGTTCGTCATGATTGGTTGGTGTTTTTTGTTGATTTTAGACTGTAGAGTGAACCAAAATTTTTCTTTTTTTCCCCCAAACCTTCTATTTTCTGGCTCGCAAAGCGACTGTGGGGAGATTTTTAAGCCAAATGGTAAAATATGTGCCAAAAAAGATCTCCCATCCCACCTTTAAGGACACATAAACTAGGTCCACAGGATAAGATAAAATAAAGGAAGTAAAAAAAAAGGAAAAGAAATGGCATATATTCACACTTGGCTTGTACAGAAAGGCTCGTTCATCAGTGAGACCACATTTTAGATGTAACCCTTACAGAGCTAATCTTGGGACAGACCGGGGCTTGTACAGTTTAGTTTGATGATTTTGTAACTCTGCACATGAATGAATAAATAAGATGTCGTATAGTAGCTGCACAGCATTGAACATCACAATCAACAAACGTGACTGGCACTAGAATGTCTTGGTACCCTCAGCAGTATCTTCATTGAGTCATTCTAAGCAACTATACGTTTTTGTATAGATCTGTTTTTGCAACTGTAACACAGGTGTGCAGCAGAAGGTTCTGAAAAAGGCTGTTTTTACATCAGCAGAGCACATGTAGAACCTACGAGCAAGCATGTTTATTATCACATAAACTGGTCAGAATCACTCAGTAACCATGCAGTAGGTAATCTCCACGGCAACATCACAAGAGTAGTGGCTGGTGACGGATGGATTGAGCCGAGGTTGTGAACAGCTAAATGAAAGAGTGGCCAAGTAGGGCTGAGTAGCTGAATAGTTCACAAATCACTGACTCCTTTATGAATCGACGACTGCTTTAGGTATATAGCAAGTGGCACAGTGGAATAAGCACACGCGTCACAATTTGCTACGGCAAGTTTGCTACTAAAGCTCACAGAATATTCTTCTAAATTGGTGAATCACATGAATCAATTCGCAACAGATGAACAAACTGAAAGAATCAGATTTCCCATCACTAGTCTAAATAGGTGCTGGTCTCTAAAAACAGGACATGGGGGCTCAAGATTCAAAGCAGATGTAGACTAATGTTATGAAGCAAGTCTGGAAGCACGTTGGGTCTATTTTCAAAATAAATACTGAAATAAAAGAGAAACTGTTTTTCAGATAAAACACATTTCTATATTATTTTACACTATATTTAATACAAAAAACTATATGTAACACAGTCAAAAGGACACAAAAATCATGTGCTAATATATTTCTTTAAATATATTTTTTCTCTTACAGGTACATTTTGGGAATTGAACTAATTATGCGAGGCATATGTTTCACCAAAATGACTGTCGTCAAGAAATCTTGCGATTTATTTGCATGTAAATGGGCAGGTTCTGCATGTAACACAAGTGGACACGATGGGTTACATACAAAACCTCTAATCAGAGAATTCATGAAAAACCCACATGTCTGGATTTGAAAAACCACTTGGATCGACACATTTAACACATTTAACACTTGGTAGCTTTTCCTGTCTCAATTTCAGTCCTATTTTATTAAAAAATCCTTAATTTTGGGATGGCTCAGAACAGTTTTTTTTTTTTTTTTTTCCATTTATCTGAGGTCATCATTAGGTACATCCTGGGGGGAATATGTCTAAATTTCTCTTTTATTCTTGGGTCTAAATAATGGCAAAGTACCAGGTACCAAAATGTACCCAGTTACATAGAACCACCCAAATGTGAATGTGTGTAGTGTGATGTAGCTCGCCAAGGTGAAGGCGAGTTCTTTCATGCACAAGTGCACACAAGTCCAAGGTGCCCTGACATGTGGAAACACCCACAATGTGAAATAAAGCAGAACTCCAACAACTGTGCTGATATGCCAGCCCCCATACCGAACCTGAGAACGTTATACACAGGGTACACCTGGGAAGTCACCATCACAGTTTCATCTCAGTCATGCTGCGGACTCTTCACAGATCAGACTGTAATATCCAGGTGTATGAAGAAGAAAAGTAGGAGACTGAAACAGTGAAGGATGAGGGGTGGGTAACTATCTGAAGAGCTCAGCCAAATGAAGGACTCCTGAAGAGAATGGACCCAGCAGGCAGGTACCACCGGTGTAGACCCAGACTCATCTCCATTCTGGTCCAGCTTCACCAGAGAGGGTTAGAGCAGGAAATGAGAGAAGTGAGTAGACCACAGAGGCATTATCACCGCATCAAGAATCCATATGTTACATGTTGAAATAGAGATTTGGTTTGCAAATTCCTTACCTACAGCGCCTACTTCAAGTGCAATACATAAGCATTTCAAGTTCACTACATGCCTGTAAAACATCTGTCTCCTCCCCTATAGATCTTTTTTTTTTTAACCGTCTTTCACATGTTTTTGCATTAGAAATAAATCAAACAACAATTTCAGTTTAATCCAAACTGGGACCACATAACCAGGATCTGAGACCGTCACCAAGATCTAAGAGGAAATTCCAAATAATTAACATTTAACCCTTAACGTCGCCAGTCACAAATCCATGACAAAACGTTTCTATCACGGAAACAGCTGGGATAGCTTTTTTAAGGGCTGATTTGAGTCTTGGGAGGATGTGAGTCGCACATGTGTGGAAGCATTTGTCTCTGTTGACCATCTTTTACGACTTGCTACAGTAACCTCGCTAGGACGAATCACTGTTGAATGAGTGAAATTATGTTAAAGTAGAGAGACTTTAGCCTCAAGGATCTTTCTCATGATCAGAACTGATTTTGAGACTCAATTAATATGCCTATTTTCGGTTTCTTTCACAGCTGACAGCCTATACACTTGACAAACGTTGGGAAACTGAGCATCGGAGGGTATAATTTGTCGTAGCGAGGTTGCCGTAAAAGATGGCCGAGAGAGATAAATGCTTCTGCGCATGTGCAACTCTCATCGTCTCAAGACTCAAATCATCCCTTAAGAACACGACAAGTTTATTTTTATGGATAGGAGGATATTTTTAAAGTCATGTACATACAGTACAAGTAAAACCAAGAATCGGTCATACATATATCACATAATTCCGCGAAGATCAAAATACGACAGGCTCATACAGTGCATTACATACCACAACTGAAAGATGCAAACACTGTCCATTTTTTTCCAATTTTACGCAAACTTCTCTTCCCGCTGATTAAGCAAAAAGGTCAGTTTCTCCATGTTTTCAATACTCTTTATAATATCCATCCAGTCAGTCTCTGTTGGAGGTATGGGTGGCAGCCATTTTCTTGTTATCGCTTTTTTGCTAGCTATCTTTATTAGGTATTTATCTTGTGCCGAAAAATGAGAAGCAATGTTCCCAAGATAAATTGTTACAAAAGAGCACTTAATATCTACCCCAAATATTTTTCGAACTGCTCGTGTTATTCCATGCCAATAAGGGCGAATAACTGAGCAGTTCCAGAATATGTGATAATGTTCTGCAAGCTTTTCTCCACATTTCCTCCAACATAGCCCTCTTCTAATGTCACCTGTCTGTTTATACTTTCTTTTAGGGGTTATAAAATATCTCATTAGATTACGCCAACAGAAATCTCTCCAAAGGCCCGAGCTGGTAGAGGACTGAATAGAACATAGGTCTAACCAGTCCTCCTCGGAGATGACCTGTCCAGACTCCTTTACCCATTTCATTCTAATCTTATTTGTTGTGTGTGTTTGACTGGATTGGATTCGTGGATACAAAGTTGATGCCAGTTTCTTGGTGTCCTTATCTTTATGCATATCAACAAATATGTCAGCATTAGTCAGATTTTTCACTTATGGAATTATGCATTTTCAAACATTTCCCTGTAGTCCACATAAACTGTAAATGCTCTGCTTGGCTCTGAATCCTTCATTCATTCAACTCCACAGGTCCATCTTCAACAATATTTCTGAGGAATGACACCAGAAAGGTCGTTTTGAGCGCTGGCCCTTTAAATGCACATAAGCCACTTCATGCCCCACCCCCTCCAGGTTATTGGCTGTGCTGCTCTGTCCTTGAACTGTGGACAGATTTTCAGTGTGGACTGGAACCGCTGCTGCTGACCAACAATTATTATTGGAGAAATATTTGTTGGAATCCTTGATCTTATATGGCCAAATGTCATGATGGAACTTGTTATAGTTGTAACAAATTATGCACGAATTAAAGCAGGTTGTTGAAATCTATTTGGTTTTTAGCTTTGCAGCACCTGGAGGCTTTAAATTCAAACATTTTGAACTATTAGGGTCTGAATACACAAATAAATGAACCAAATATGACTCGTTCAAGGGGTACGTTTACTTTTCAGATACTTCTTTTTAAATAAATCACAATCTCTTTCTTTTTCTTTTAGTGGATAATCTTTTGGGCTGTTGCCCCTCTGGGCCACCATACTTTGAAACTCAAGACACTGCATTTTTTTTCCTGCTTTTTTTTTTTCATCATTTGCCAATAGCTCTACATGACAATACCTACTTCCTGTCCAAAAACCACACAAATCACATTACTTTGTGCTGTAGGCGAAGTAATGTGATTCTGATGCAAATGACAAGAGACGTAATCAGATCAGAGAGAATAAAAATCTTCATTATATCGAGTCTCATGATAGAGAAAGTAATATGCAGCCATGGTTAGTGCAGCGCTAACTAACATCAATAAAACATGCACTTCCTTCAAAGCTTTTACACAAATTGACCAAGCAATTACTATAAATATGAACTTGTACCTCTATTTAAATGAACATATTACTTTTTATGATGACTTATTTTCATTCTTATAGTATGGCTTTACAAGTAGAAGTACTTTCTTCAGTAAAAGCATATATTCATTTGATTGAAACACACTCCGATAAACGATAAATCCAGTTACATCACTGAAAATTCCCATTAAACGCATTTTTTTTTTTTTTTTTTTAGATTTATTTAACTCTGTGTTTCATTTTCAAACCAGTACACAGGAGTATTAGAGGCTGAATACTATTTATGTGTCCTCCTTGGTGTGCAACAGCTAGCTCCATGGTCCTCTGTGTGGTTTAGCATCATTGTGTATGCAACAGTGGCACGTTCACCCTTTTTAGAAGTTACATTGCTGTCATTGGAAATGCTGAGGGGCGTGTTACATGTCCTGGCAGCTCATACAACAGTGTGCTGATTGATGATACACTGCGCTTTGACAGCTCTTGTAGGCGGCCTCTGCGCTGTAATGTTCCTGACCCGCAGTCCACCCCTATTTGCTATGCATCCAGTGTTAAATCCCCAATGTGCATGGCTCTGTTAGTCCTCTTTTTGCATTTTCACTTTGTCCTCCTTTTTGGAGATGTCATATCCTATTTTTTCTGTTTACTTTGATTTTTTTTTGTGGGGTGGGGGCTGCCTGTATGATTTAACCCTTTATCGGGCAAGTGACTATCTTGGGGAATTTTTGAATACATGACAAGACAATGAGAGCAGCAGTTACAGTGATCTCAGGTCCAGTGTGGTCTCCAGGGTCTACATGAACAGTGAGTGAACCTGCTTTTTAAGGTACCATGAAGTAATGAGTCTTATATAAGCCATCAGTCCTGGTTACATCCCCAGCCTGTCCGTCCATACGAGTGGATCTTTCTGTCACTGGTTTTCCCCGAGGTTTTCCCTTTTCCCACTGAGTTTAACCCCTTGACGCCTATTGATGCAAATTCGCATCAAACTCCCCCCGCTCCAAAATGTAACCAAATTACTATCTACTTGAAAGAAAAATGCAAGTCAGATTTTTTTTTTCCACAATCGGAAATCGATTCAGGCGTTAAGAGGTTAGGGAGTTTTTCTGTCCTCTGGAGGATGGTCCAAAAATGAAGAATAGGGGATGCCAGGGACATTAATATTGTACATTAATGATACTGGGCTCTACAAATAGATTGAAAATTGAATTAAGGACTCATGTTCAAAGGGATAATGGTCATTTCTCAATATCAAGAATGCAGAATACTGACTTCCTAAGAACACAAGTCTCTCTCTAATTGAACTTTCCTTCCTATGCTGTATTTGTTATCAGCTCTCTAATATATTTCCGTCAAATCATCAGTGCCGGAACCGGCTCCTCCAGACCAGATCCAGACAAGGGTCAAAACCATATCAGACCCGGACAAGGATCCAGACCAGGATCCAGACCATGCCTCCGTTCGACAAAACATCGGTCCAGAACAAACCCTTCAAACAGAGGAACAGCTTCGCGACCAGGAAACAGGAGGTGGTGGGGATCCGGATCAAGTTCCCAAACAAGATCCCGGTCATCATCGAAAGGTATGAGAGAGAAAAGTTCCTGCCTCCTCTGGACAAAACAAAGTTCCTGGTTCCGCATCATCAGTGTCACTCAATTTAATTTCACTACATTTGTATAAGTATTTCCATGTCATTTATACATTTTCTATATTTTTCCGAAACTGTAATCCATTTCATTGCATCCATTATCATTATTATATTGACAAATTTCTTGCTATTTTGCTTTCTTGTTCATGTTCTAACATGATATCACGTCATCTTGTTACAATCATCTACTCAAACATTTCTGAATTCAGTTTCCACAGAAGCTGCTGCAGAATTCGAGAGTAGCACGAAATGCATCTTGATATTTCCCAGCCAAGTCTGCACGCGACACCAACCAGTGCATCCTTTGTTTAAGCTAGCAGACAAAAACATCATCCCTACTTGTTTTATGCGAACTTTGAAATGGAACAGTACTTGGGTTGCGACTGACGTTAAACGAGAATAAAAGAACAGACAAGAACGTGTATTGAGAAAGAGTCTGGATCAGCAGTTATATGGTTCTAATGTTCTAAAAGTGATGCTATAATGTTTTAACATACATGTTCCTCGTACCTGTTTCTTCTTTTTTCATATTATTACCTTCACTTATGAGGTTTTGTTTTTGCCAGGGTTTGTGGGTTTGTTTGTATTTTAGCAACATTACTCAAAAAGTTGTGGACAGATTTTGATGAAATTTTCAGGATATGTTCGCTCTGGGTCAAGGAAGAGATGATAAAATTTTGGAGGCGATCCGGATCACCGTCTGGATCCAGGAATTTTTTTAAAGGGTTCTTTATCATTGCGAGATAGGGCATGGCAGCACAGAGTTGCATATGAGGTCATTCAGCGCCATCTAGTGGGTAAAAAAAAGTACAAACACTACTTCAGTGGAGGTCTGTGCTCTCCCGAGTGCTTTTCGACTTACTTCTTAGATTAATTTCTCTTTTCGCTACTTATGAGTAAGAAACCAAATATGGTAACTTCGTTGACTTTGATTTTCGACATTTAGATATTAAAACATTTTCTTTGTCTTGTTATGTCCTCCAATAACACAGTAAGGTTTACATTTTGAATTTCAGAGTATTTTTGTGAATTCCCAGTAAAGGGTTTTATTTATATATATATATATATATATATATATATATATATATTTATTATTATTATTATTTTTTTTTTTTAATTCACTAAAATAGGCATTTTTTTCAGTGGATATCAACTGACTCTAATAGAGATCAGTCAATGGAGGAGCTTTAGTGCATTTGTTCACGTAACAGCCTTCAAATGAATGATGTGACACGATCTGATACAATCTTAAATTCTGTCCGGTGAGTTCAAGACCGGGCCATGCAATTCAAAACATACACACACACACACACACACACACACACACACACACACGAACAGAGAGGAGAATGATATGTACACACGTAAACACAAATGGGATCCACAAGGTTAACCGCAACAACAGCTTAAGGGCCTTTGCCAGTCTCTGTCAGCACTGTCCTCTGTCTGCCCGCAAATGTCACCCATAATGCATCTGATAGAACACAATTAGTCAGAGATTATAGGAAAAAATATATCTAACCCGCACATCGTTTCATTTATATTCTAAAAGGCCGAGCAATAAAGAAAAAGCTATGACCTAACAGGTCAATTGGGATTCAGTTCAGGTGCTTCAGTGTGTAATATGATCAGTGACACAACACACAACACACACCACGTGGGATATTTAGCTCTATCTGATGTGTGTAGCCAATATTGTGATGCATAGAGCTCAGATATTGCCTTTTGTCTGAGGCTAAATTTAGTGCAAGGTGTCTCCACGACTGCGTTTAATACCACCGCTCGGCAACAACCTCCTAATTAGGATTTGTGCGTGTGTGTATTCCTGCAGGGCATGCCTAGACCGGTCCACGTGTGTGTATGTGTGTGTGTAGCTATCTGTGTAGCCGTAGTGTGTGACTGGCTGCTTTTTTGTTTGTCTGCAAGAAATGGTTGTGTTGGTGTTTGCGCGTGCACATGTGTGCATGTGTGTGTGTGTGTGTGTGTGTGTGTGTGTGTGTGTGCGCGCAAGGGCATTAACCTCAGGCTGATTCATATTGTCCTGCTAAGCTAGTGGGTCTCCTCATAATGCTGAAACGAGACAGATTTGTCATAATAGGGATGAGCCAGGCAGCCGGGGCCATATCACAGGAATGGCCAGACGGGGTCTAGGAAATAATATAGTACCTGAGAGACTGCGAGTTCTTTTATCTGTCTGTTTTCTTTTTTTCTTCTTTACTGTCCCGCTAATAGCAATCCTTCTCAGTGCATGCGTCTGTCTGCTTTTATGTCTTGTTTTCTCCCTCTCCTCCGCCGTCCCTTTTTACTCTCCTTCCCCTCTTTCTGTTCTCGCCGTCAACTTTGTTTTCCGTCCCCAACCCGACCCACTAACTCTCGCCATCGCTTTCCTTTTCCTCCCCCCCTCTCTCCTCTCCTTTCCTCTCCTCTATCTCCTGCTCACTCTCCCTCCTTCTCTCGTGGGGAACAATATATATCAGAGCCCAGCAGAGCCCTGCTCCGCTTGTTGCCACGGCAACCGACCTCACCACAGCATCTACTTCCCTCCTATCTTTCTTATTTTTTCCTCTCATCCCCCCATCTCTCTTTTTCTCTCTTCCTGTCTTCCTCTTATTTATTTCCACATTATGAGTGTGTGAGAGTTTATTGACGTAAACTGTGATGTAAAGCATTGGTCAAGAAGAATTTTATCATTTTTATTATTATTATTATTATTATTATTATTATTATTATTATTATTATTATTATTATTATTATTGGGACCTTTCTGTGTGGAGTTTGCATGTTCTCCCCGTGTCTGTGTGGGTTTTTTCCAGGTACTCCAGTTTCCTCCCACAATCCAAAGACATGGACTGATAGGTTGATCGGCTAATCTAAAAAAAAAAAAAAAATTGCCCTTAGGTTTGAATGTGAGAGTGATTGTTTGTCTCTATATGTCAGCCCTGTGATGAACTGGTGACTTGTCCAGGGTGTACCCCGC
>JAQQZY010000013.1:11927252-11940713 GCA_030068375.1 Ostorhinchus rueppellii | reverse complement strand
TCATTGTGCTAAGCCCGCCCTACAATGTCGCTACACAGATGGAGCGTTGTGATTGGATCGGTTAATTTGTACCGGACCTGGCTGAGGCTCTGCGGAGCGTGCCCAGACCAACGATTCAGGCAAAAAATATTTTTTGCCACTAGAGGCGGGCTAGTTTACTAGGCTAATTTTTTGTGCCTTTTCTGCTTTCAAATAAAAATGTCTTTTCTGAAAAATACTTTCTCCTTTATCTCAGTCAATATTTCTTTCTAAAATAGACTCAAAGTGCTTCCAAACTTGCTTCATAACATTAGTCTATGTCTGGTTGGAATTTTTAGCCCCTCTGTTTTGTTTTTAGGGACCAGTTTCTTAGAAGCACCCAATTTTTTTTATTGTTTCTGCAATTGGAGGAATTCCCCTGGTTTCTGAAACCTGAGATGTTGTGCTTTAAATGCTTTATTGGATCATCACGATAATTTCACTCACGCCTGAACTAGAAGCTGGAGATGAAGCCGTTTTAGCTGAATTATAACATGCAGTAAATTGTAAATGACTGTAAGATACTGAAAGATTCGTTCATTTCGCTCACGGTTGTGCATTTCATCAGCAAGTGAACAAACATATACACACCCATGCTCGAACAGGAGCATAAATGTGGGGGCTGACATGGAACTAAAGCAACAAAATCCATGAATATACAAGAGAACAGATGTAGAATAGCTGTCCGCTGTAGTGACCAGTATGTATGAATCATCGGTGTGCTAATAACCCCGGTTGCAAATGACAGTGATGAAGTACCAAAAGAACGAGAACGACTGGAGGAGCGCGATCGAGCTGAGGTAATGCAGACACGAAATGTTAGGCGGTGGGGCATTTTCTTGTGAGAACACACCGACTGTGGCCTCCCACACTTGTACGAGCTCTGCCAATGCACATCACAGTCGCGCAAATGTTGTTAAACTCTCCCCGCTGTTGTGCGCTTCTATTTCTGACAGGCTCAGACCTGTAAACGTGCTTTGACTTGTCGTATGTTGCCAACTGTTGCATACGACACGGCCCTAACGATGTCGCGCGTCCGTGGTTTTTCTGCCATGAGTAGCAAGCGCTGTTTCTGCACGTGTGTGAAGACCAAACGATCGGAGTAATTTATTTTTAGAGCAGTACAACAGCATATTGTGGCTTGTACATGAGATGTGGCAGTGCAAATCCAGGCCAAGTTCTGAGCCTGTGCCATTTTTTGTTGACACACTTAGATGCCACATGTGAGCCTCAATCAAAGCACGCAGCACAACATGTGTAATTCTTCTTCCAGTGAGTAGTTACTGGGTGTCTGGTATTCCGTCTCTACCCAGGGGAGCATTTGAAAGGAAAGTGCAGGAGAAGAAAGCTGAAAAACACCATTAACCAAGGCTCCACAATCCCAACAACAGGTCAACATTCAGCATTTTTCCCCCCCTGCATCCTTCATCTAGTGTTACCCCGACTTGCATCATTTACACGTTTAATCCGGCACGCTTGTTTACGTGGGAGGCACAAAATGGCTGCCATTAGTCGGTGGCTCAGCATAAATGTGAGAACGATGTGAGCAATGAAGTGAAGCAGCAGATTTGCTCCTTTTTAAGCCAGTCAGATTCGGTGATGGAATGACTGAGTGATTAGCGAGGTAAGTGATTATTGATATTGATCCAGCGCATCTATTGTGGTAATGTAGCATAAAACTGTGACCTAGAAAGTGAGTAAATATTTTGATTACAGAAAACAGGAAGAAAAAGGAAGTTCACCATCTTTTAATTATGCCATTTTGCAAATCAGGCAGATCATCATGCAAAAAAAAAAGATGATATGATATATTATCTATCTATCTATCTATCTATCTATCTATCTATCTATCTATCTATCTATCTATCTATCTATCTATCTATCTACCACCCCTTGTTTTCTTCAGTTTCATGTCCATTTCAATGCCTGGTCCAACTAAAGGTACATTTCTTGGACAAATATAATGATAAGAAAAACAACTCATAAGACTTTCATTTTAAGAGCTGATGTTTGGCTATTTCCTATGTTTTCTTGTGCGACGCATTAACACAGATTAATCCATCATCAGGATTAATTACAAAAAAAAACACAAGATGGAACAGTTGTTTTGTTGAAACTGTTGAAGGTGTGTAATAAACATGTTAGGTGCGTCTATATTCCCTTCTTTCTTGAGTCTGTTTGCTCATGCAAAATAAAAGTAATATAGATTCAAACTGAATGATATTTAATTGTTAAAATTAATCAATTAATTTAATCAGATATTTTTTTATCATTTGATAATATTAATATCTATCTATCTCGTCAATACATAAATCCTATTAAAAATGTGTCATTTTATTCAAATTCTCTATTTACATAAATAATCATACAAAAACCACATTTCTCATGGTCTTTTCTGTTTCTTTTTCCACTTGTTTGGGTTTTTTTTTTCTACCTGTCTTTTTTTTGCACTAGTTTTTAATACCTGTTGCTGCTGTTAACTGTGAAATTTCCCAATGGTGGGATCAATAAAGTCCTATCTATCTATCTATCTATCTATCTATCTATCTATCTATCTATCTATCTATCTATCTATCTATCTATGTTAGGGGTGGGTTGTATGACCATTTGCTGCCTGTGTCTATAGCTGTTTTTGTGTGTTTTCCGATGTCTATCATTTCTGATCTTATTGTAAAACACTTTGTGAAATCTTTCTTCAAAAAGTGCTATATAAATAAAATATATATACGCTGTATACAGGCGCGCCATACCAAAGAATATGGATCCAAGGCAGTTTCAAGGAAAATACATGCAAGAGTTTCTTTTCCAACTTGCCAGGACTGGCACAATGCGTCTTAAATTATTCTCTAAACTTTTGCATTCAAAGCCTCAAAAATAATTGAGAGCCTCCACTTGCTATTTGAACTTTCTTATCCCTGAACAGCCTTCATTTCCACTGACAGCTGTTGAGCAGACGTCAGACAAAACCCAGACGGAGAACATGAAAATGAAGAAATTATTTCCCTGCATGATACGTCAGTTCTCTCTCATATACCATGATTTTTTTAATTATTTTTTTTCCATGACTGAGAAAATGCCAAGGACATGTTGGGACCCCGGTATTATTGTGCTCCATTGAATCCGAATCTGCTGCTGCAGGTGAAATTGGTGTTTCTCCTGTACCTCCTCTGCTGTGGGTACGAAATGTAGTCTCACCGGATGCTTTGATCCGGGGGGACATCAAACCTTATGCTTCAATGGCTTTTACACTGCTGGGAAATTCACAGTTATTATTTACATTCAGCCAAGCAGTGACCCACAAAAAGACACCACAGAATACCAGAGCGCACACAGGCTGGATACCTGTTTAAACCAGTGTGTTCACATTTACTTTTTAGGCGCATCAGATTATAAACAAGACTTAAGGAAGCCATTAAAGAGCCGACATCACCCTGCGACTATATTACTATGCATTACTTTTAGTCAACCCACAGTGCAGGGAGTACTGGCTTTTAATGCAGATTAAAGATTCAGTCCCATTGTTGCTTCCTGAGAGCTTTGTAACAATGATTTACAAATGGAGGCGTGAGAGATTCTGTGTGCAGTGAAATATGGAGTTTGGAGTGTGAGAATCAGTGCGTGTCTGCCATATACACATGTGGGAAAGCAGGAGCGTACGAGTACATGTCCATGAGTGTTAGATGTGTGTTTTATTTATGCCGGGGAGATGCTTTATGAAGTGGAAAGGCGGAGGAGTCTCCTCAGCCTGTGTATTGACACATGCTCAGTTCCCATCACTAGTACAAGAATGAAAACTAACCTAATCAGCTAAATGGAAATAGCTGCTTATGCCGTTTTGTGGTCCCCCCCCCTTTCCTTTTCAGTCTCTTATGCTGAAACTCCACTTTTTTATTCACCAATAAGTACAGTTTCTACTAAGATATACCAGCTATGAATATTTATGAGGGAGTAAATTCACATAGCATCATTAATGATAACTGTGGGAGGTATAAGAAACAACAGAGCTGCAGTGTATACACCATTATGAGGTGAATAAAATGAGTTTTAATAATTCAGTCTGTTAGAAAACGAGGTTTAAACAAGAGGAAGAAAATGATCGTTTCATCAGCAATAGAGTTCAACGGGAGCTCCATGGATCTACCCTCAGTCTTTAAAATCAAACCAAAAGCTTAGCCGTGCAAACATGCCTCTGTCATCATTCAGAGGGTTATCAATGTGCAGAGCTCACATTGAAATCCTGCTCAGATTAAGATCTCACCTTAAAATGACATCTTAATCTCCTAGGAATCTACCTGGTTTAAATTGGATTTAATGAAAGGCTGTGCTGTATAGACATATAATATGGATGTGTTTTCAATATCATAGTTCTAAAATGCCTCTAAGGGCAGGGGTTTGCATACACTTTTGGGTAAATCCATTGAAAATCATAAAAGCGAACATTTCCTTTCACAATATATCCACTCGCTTGAGTTCACTTAGTCCAACTTTAATGATGTAGAACTGTATAATAATGGGAGAGGGGAATTTTAAGTTCAGATTTAGTTTTATCACATTCTCAGAAGCCTTTAAATTGTCAAGTTTGAAGCTAATGCTCAGCATAGTCTTCCAGTTTTGCACAATTTGCGAGCTTCCACTAATAATAAAAGAAAAGAAACGTTTTGTTAGGTTAAGGCCGTGTTTCTCAAACTGCGGGGCACACCCCCAGAGGAGGCATGGGATCAGTTCTGGATGTTTTTTTTTTTTTTTCTTTTCAGGTTACAACATGTAGGAGGTGGTACTATGGTTTTAGCGTTAGCATTTTAGGGACGTCCAACAAACCAATCTACTGCCATGGTGATCTGTCACTGGACTGTGAGTTTAGGTTTGGAGAATGGACAAGTATTTGACTGTGCAAGGCTTCTGTTTTTTGTCATTTTGCACTTTAAAGGTGGGGTAGGAGATCTTGGAAAAATGGTTCGAGCAAGCTACATTTTGAAAATATACAGTTCAAAAGTCCAACCCCCTTATTTCAGACATCTCCCTGAAGCCATGGCTCCAGAGTACTGGCAAGTCCAATGCTTGTTTCCGAGAGTTCAAGAGCTCTGGCCCACAAATCCATGTGTACCTCATTCCATCTCCTTCAACAGCCCCCGTTTGTCAGCAGAACAGCCCCTATTCATACATCGCTGGCTAACGTTACATTCCCTCGTGACTTATGTTCATGACAGAACAGTTTGCCAGTGAACTTTACATGCTAATATAGGTAGCCAAGCTCTAGCTCTGTTTCTTGTACGAGTGCCCCAAGCCTCTGAGAAGGCATAACTAATGCCTGAAGGGAGGCATGTGCAGAATGGAGGGGGGTGGGGGGTTGAGTTTGATAGACATATCACCATTCAATCATTTCGATAAGCCAGTTAAAATAATTGAATGGTGTTTTTTCAGTCCTGTCCCTTACACAAGTGGCAACATTTTTTTGTTTTTTTACATTTTTGTGATAGACCATTTAATTATTTGGTTGCAATTTGGGTGTGAAGGGGATTTTAAACAAAACAGTAATAAATGCTCCAGGAAAAAAAAAAAAAAAAATCTCCTACCCTATCTTTAGTGTTCTGAGATGTGCAATGTAAACGAGCTCATTGTAGCCACTGATATTGTTAAAATGTTCATCTTTTGACCAAAATGTGTTTGTTGTTCCAAAAAAAATTAACTGTATTGTCAGTTTTACGATAATTGCACCTTTCCTATTTTTATTTGGAAAATTATTGTCTCAGCGAGCAGTCTTATTGAGTTTATTTGTATCGTTCAGGCAGAAATCGAAGTTATTTTTGACTTGCTCAACAAATATTCAAGGAAAAGTAAGAAGTATTATTACAATATTGATTGTTTCAATAAAAGTCATGATTGCACTAATGTTGTTGGAGATTTTTCATCCTCCAAAGTGGGGCCCGAAAGAAGATGGAGAACCATAGTGTGAGGTAAAAGTCAGAGCTATGCTATGGCCATCCCAAAGTCTTCTCTGTGTTTATGTAATGTTTAATGTTATCCTTGAGCATCCAAGCTGTACGCCCAATCCCCTTTGGTACTACCCCTTGAAACAGAGTTGCAAGAGGTAGGGGTTGAAACATTCCCCTATGAACTGACACAACCCTTCGCAACCTGTTGCGTCATCAACAGTCGTTGATGCTGCTCTGAAACAGATGCAACAAATTTGTTTGTGAAAGTATTCCCCATGCCATCACCACCTGTACCTGTCTCAGTTGCATGGGCTTTGGGTATCTTTTTGTGGCTAGCAAACGGAAACCACAGAAATGCGGTCGATAACACATTGTAAATAACTGAATCATTTGATTGTTCATTTTCAAAGAAAATCCTTACATTTGTATATTTCTTTCACCACACTGCTGCACTTTTTTTTTTATGTTTGCCTCCATTCAAACAGAATTATGGGACATTTCTCATACCTGTCCATTTGTAGTGTGGCCCTCCCCCTTAGCCCTTCCTCTCCGACTCCAGCGTCTGTCTGTCTGTCTGTGTACAAAATAACTCAAAAAGTTATGGACAGATTTCGATGAAAATTTCAGGATAGCTTGGGAATGATACAAGGACCAATCGATTACATTTTGGTGAAGATCAAACACTGCCTTGGCGGAGGTCTGCACTCTGAGTGCTTTTCTAGTTGAGAATCGGGACACCCTTTCTTCTTCTTGTGAACGCACAAAATAGATTAGGAAATGCGATTGGGCCTTAGTCTTTTTGCTACTGTTGACGAAATGTTCATTGTAAACGGCAGCAAAATACTGCACCAGCATGAAACTCAAACACTTAGTTGGGATGGTCGTAATACTGTCCATTAGGCCCAAATGGCTTTTTTTTTTTATCATCTCACAAAAGAACATGCTTCTAAAAACTAATATGTGCTTATTTGCAAAATTTAGTCTGGTTTTGGAGGAGTACCTTTCATCTTGGCGAATAGCATCTCAAATGTTCTGTCTCTGTGGTGTGGATGAAGACATTTTCAGTTTTCAGCATCTTTGCCAGTTCTAAAGCTGCTGTCCTGTAGCATCAAAATCTATTCATCACAGGGAGTCACTACAAATCTCATTCCTGAAAAAGTCAACGGCTGTGCGGTCCTGTGGTTTCTTTTTGTTTTGTGGTTCTCTCAAACCTTTGTAACTTTATCCTGAGGTGGAAGTGTATGTTTGTTCATGTGTTGGCGGATAGAAGGAGGCCACAGGAACGCCCCCCTGTGTAATTCTCAATAACGACAATTAGACGACCTTATAGCCTGGTTGTAAGGGAATATCATGTAAACCATTATTCTGTCCAGTTTTCATTATTATTACCCCACCCCCTGAAGTGGAGACAGGGGGTATTGTTTTTGGTTCAGTTGGTTTATTTGTTTGTTAACACTAGCAACAAAACTATTGGTTGAATTCATACCAAATTAGGTTTATAGATTGCCAGTGACTGAGAATAGATGTCATTACATTTTAGCAACAGTAGGTCAAAGTTTAAAGTTTTTATGAGTTTTTAAAGTCTTTTTCCTCCATTTATAGCCTAGAAATCTAAACCACATAGTAGCAGAAAATATTCTTGCCGAGTTTGTGGTCTAGCATCGCATGGTAGGAGCCCATCATTGGTCCGACACAAAGTATGTTGGACCAATCAAAACGCTCTGTGTAGCGAGTTGTTGGGGCAGGCTTTGCACAATGGCAGGGCTGTGCCAGGGCGAGATAGCAGAACAACCACAGAGAGCAATGTGGCTAACGAACTATGCTCATTTGAATCAGCTTTTGTCGTTGATTTTGTTAGAGTTAGCCTTGGGCTTTTCTTTGAAAGTTGAGCTGAAAGAAGCACTCGAGTCATTCGTTTTAAAGAAGGATGGATTTGCTGCTTTGTCGACCAACTATGGTAAAAGTCTAATATACCAGCTGGCTCCACTTGCAGCTCTGAACACGCCACACTGTTGGTTGCTCTGATTGGTCATAGAACTGGCATATTACATGCAGGAACAGTTTGAAGGACAACAGTTGAATCCACCCATAGGCTCCAGTTCTGTCAATGGACCGATTCCACACTATACAGCTCATGGATAGTGGTGCTTGCCAGGCTACCCCATTTACTTATAATGGGTGACATTTCACATATCTGTAGTAGCAAAACTATTGGTTGAATTCATACCAAATTGGGTTTATAGATTGTGTAATCTAAACCACTAGTAAAAGACGATGTTTGATGATCAATGTCAAAATAAACGACAATATGTTTGTTGTGGATGACACCACTTATTATAGTGGTATTTTGGAACCATTTTCGGTTCATGGCCCCATTTTAACATCAAATTTCTGGCAACCCCAGACATTCAAAACTGATACTTTTTTTTGTTGCTAAAATTAATTTGTTTCTGATCATGTTTGCTATACTATGTTGCAAATAAATTTTAATTTTAGACATTATGGCTTTATAATGTATATTATTATGGATGGAGGAAGAAAAGTCAGGTTCTGATTACTGCACAAAGTGAGAATTTGATTTTCCTTGCAGGATATGTACAGTCATTCCAGCTTAGATTTACAAGGCTGACAATTAATACTGAACAAAGAATAACTCAAACTATGAATTATGAAAGAGCGGCACCATCTGAAACTGACCAGACTGAACATTCGACAGTGCTTCAGTTTCAGCTTCACAGTTTGTCATGTCTTTAATAGATTGAGATTGTCTCTCTCAACTCAGCATATAATTTTTCTTAGTAAGTTTTTATTTTTATCAGTTATGAGAAATTCCAGGCGACTCCATTAAAAACACTGTATCAGAATCGAGTTATTTAAAAGAATCAGACTTCCCATCAAGTTTTAGGCAGGAATCAGAGTTTTGGGTGTGCAAAAAAAACAAACAAACAAAAAAAAAAAAACAGGGCATGCAGGTGTTTTCCTGTAGGAATCGACTTTCAGGCCAATCAGAGGTCTCCTTTCAAATGATATATCAATTGACCAATCACATCGCATGTTTCTTGGTAATATGTAGAACAGGAAGTTAGTAGCTACTTGTGCACTTGTATTTTAGTTAAAAAAAAAAAAAAAAAAAAAAAGGATTTATACAAAATTAGGAAATGACAACATGAAACACAATTATATAGATAACTGTTTAGTATTTTTGTTTGTTTTTCAAAAATTGCTGCAGGGCTCGCGACCTAAAACTATGCTTCCCATCACTAGTTCATAGTCACTCTGCTTACATCCTCAGTATTCGTTCTGCTGTACATAATACAGAATACATATGTTTGTATGTACATATGTGCAGACAACACCTACTGCAGTGTCATGAGGATCTTCCCTCTGTTTATTCCTGGAAAAGTTTTTTTTTTTTCTCTCTCTCTCTCTCTGGTGAAAGAAGGTGTCATATTTAGAGGAGGTTTTAAAGCCCCTCGAAGTAAATCTGTGATTTGTGATATCAGGTTGTATAAATAACACTTGAATTGAATCTGAAAAGTGTAAAAAACTGAGTCTGAACGCATTGATCCCAGGTGTACGTTATGTAAAGCTCAACTGTACTTCCAGAAAGATCAGGGTAGAGTTGGCTGAGATTATTATCCCTCAGTCTTGATTATTCTTCATCCTGCTCCTTAAAATGTATGTTATGTAAATCTCCTGCCCAAACGTACTTAGTGAATTTTAGGGTGACTCCTGCTGAAAGTTGCTCCTGCATGCCAGACGTCACCCCCCACCCCCCCGCGGTTGTACTTATGTTTATGCACCATGTCCTCAGTCCCAGAGATCACGATGGCCTAGAACTGATGCTTTCAAGACAGATCCTGAATGTTAATGAAACCCTAAAATGCAGTGACCAGGGACGGAAAAAAAAACAAACTAGCATCAGGATATAAACTTTGTTCCTCCGAGTAGGTCAAGCATCACAAAATGAGGCGAGTTTCAGAGTTAGACTGGAAGTCTACGCAATCTATTTGGACTGGTAACATTTTCCACAGTGGGCCTGATGTCTGCTTGTATTTAGATCTGCCGGCTTCCTCTTCGCCGTCTCCTGGGTTGTCACTATGCAGCAAGGTTACTTCATCATATGGTGCTGTACCTCTCCAGCTTGTGGGGTTGAGGTATGTTTGCACGCAATCGTAATGAATAAACAAAGACAGGCAGGAGGAGGAAGAGATAACAAAGCTGAAAGGAAAATAAATGCCAGCTGTCTGCCTTATCATGGAGATAATAATATGGAGGCTCAGCAACAGACACTTCAATCAGCCACATTAGAATAGTTGCAACAGCAACTCGCAACCCAATTGCTTGGACTGTTGCCAACGGTATTAACTCTACACCATCTTTTCTTTTTTTATTTTATTCCATAACTCGCTTGTTTCAAGGGAGAAAAATGAAAAGGATTTAGAAATGAAATCCTACGGTAACGATTTTATTTGAGCAAAGTGACCTTGAAATTTATCCATCGGAATTATTTAAGGGACCGTAAAAAAAAAATTCTTTATTACTCACGAGCGATCGGTGTTTGTCGATTCTATGCTTTATTTAAATACGTAATTTGCAGTTCATAATTATGTACAAAGCGGTGGTGTTAATATTCTTGTCTCCTCTGTGGGTGTTATGTACATTAAGGATTTCACAATTGTTTTGGCTTACGTTTGAGTTTCTATGAAAACAATTCAATTATTATCCAGTAATTACCCAGCAATCTGTTTGTTTTTGTGTTTTATGTCAGTTGTGTTTTAACTCAGTTGGCTTTTCGCAGTGACTATTTTCTAGTTGAGACGCTAAAGTAGGATTAAAGTTATTAGTATTGTGGGGGGGTTTTTAGAGGAAAAACAGATGGGTTCATTATTTCCCGCGTTGTCCACCCATACTTTTATCATCCTTATTCATTACTTGGAAAGATTTACTCCTTCCCAGCCAACCATTAAAATACAACAGTAAGACAGGGACTATACTTTAACAGGAAAGAAAAAGGCTACTCTATAATTTATTCCACTACGTCCCTTAAATCATCCGTGAGGCGTACTGTAGTCATGTGTATATTTATGTGCACTTGCATGTGTAGAACCTTTTGCCACTTCAGTAATTCCGATCATCGGTAACATCTCAGGAGAAATTGGACCCAAGTAGCAGAAAACTCCAAGTGTGAATGCGCTACGAATGTTTGCGCGGCTATGTCAAATAAATGCCAAACTAATTAATTAGAAGTATTATGTTTTACTGAACATGGAGGTGTTAAGTATAGGGCTGAGTCTGCATACAAAAGGGTCATGAAGACGAAAGAGCGGCAGCGGAGGGTTTTTAATGCCTCATGTGTGCCGAGATGATAGCAAAATTGCGTACGGCCGTTACCGCTCTACGAAACATAATGACGGTATTTGTTGAATGCATACCCTGTGAAACAGTTAACGGGCCTGTGAACAAGCAAATGCCTCCTGCCTAGCTAGCACATTGCTAAATGTCAAGATCAGGCGACCGAGAAGAGAGCAATTTTTTTCTCATGGCGGACAATTATAGCCGAGGGGGGTGTCCACCCAGATCTATAAGTTACTGACGTCAAGGTTGAGGGTTGTTTATGTGGATCCATTTGAAGATATGTATTGATAAGTGGATCGATTTGCCTCCGCTGTCAGGTCACCACCAAGAAACTAACTCATAAAATGAAAGCAATAAAAAGAATTCAATCAGGGACACATTTAACAAGGTGAGTCAAGATAGACTTTACCAGAACATGTGATGTTTATTTGGATTGGATCGCCACGACCGAGGTACAAGGATGCTATTACTCCCCAGTTTTACCGGTTTTATGTTTAATGATGCCTCAAGGTGCTTAAAGAGATATGAAGAAACATGCCAACAGATAATGTGTATGATTTATAAAGGGCAAATCATTTTCTCTTTCTATGCCGAACACACCGAAAACACATTATAATTCCACGTTGATGGTCCAGGTGGATGTCTTGTTTGTCTTTTTTTTTTTCTGAAGGAAGTTGCATGATAGCGATGCAGGGAAGGACACATAGTGACTGATGAGACCCAACAGACAGTGGACATCAGTGTCTGAGTTAACGTTACCAACAGAGTCTATTTTTCTTCTTCCAAACACCGGTGCAATCCTGGGGTGTTCCAAATAAAATGTAGTTGGCAGCAAAAATATAGAGTTTGAGAGTGGACATAAGCTTTGTCTTAAACTGATACAGACCTAAACAGCCACTGGCGACCAAAAGTATCTAGCGACATAAAATATTTGCTAACTTTTGAACCATTAATCCTATAAATCCATGTAAATATTTGGTGTAAAATGCAGTTTGTCGTCTTTTCATGGTCACCAGATATGACCCATTTGGATGTTCAGAGGCTCTGTCGTTACCATGGAAACACTGTCCTGTTCTACAACACTGTTTCACCAGTATTGGTTAATGATAGATTTGCTGAAAGTAATTTTTCTTCTTCAGTTCTCTCCGTTTTGATATAATAATCTTTACACCAAGTTTTCATGAATAAATACATGATCAGCTAATTAACCCATAAAGGCCCAGTGCTACTTTTATGGTGGTTCACAATTTTCTTTCCTCTACATTTAGGCTGTCTTAAGTGATTTATCACCATTTATTGCAGTTTTTGTGTATTTTTTAATATTAATTCACTGATCATGTAGATAATCATAAAAAATCAGAGTGAATTCAAAGGTTATTATGTCATAAATGGAGAAAACTGAAGAAAAAAGTGACTTCTCCAGCAAAATATATCATTAACTGAACATAAAACAAGTGTGTCCATCCACTGTTATTGATCCAACTCCATGGGGCTTACTGGTGAATCAATGTTCTAGAAGATGACAGTGTTTCCACGGTAACTACAACGCCTCTGAGTCCAAATAGACTCAGAGGCGTGACCATGAAAATACTATAATATAATATGCATTTTACACCAATTATTTGTATGTATTGATAGATTAGTGGATCAACAAGTATTAAACAGTTTGCATTTGTTTTGTTTCGAGCAAAAGGAGAAAACCAAAACATTTCTTGAATACAAAAAACCAATGGGAGAGCAGATACACAAAACATTTTGTAAATTTAAGGACAAAATAAATAAAATAAAAAAAAATTTAAATCAAGGCAAAATAAATAAACTAGAAAAGCACAGACCTCCACCAAGGTAGTATTTGTACTTTCCTCCACTAGATGGTGGTGAATAACCTCATAGGCAGCTCAGTGCCGTCATGCCCTATCTCCCAATGATAAAGAAACCTTAAAAAAAAAAAAAAAATCCTAGATCTGGATAATTTAATCACCTCATCCAATTTCTAAATATTCCCGAAAATGTCATCCAAATCCATTCAGAAATTTAAGTTATTTTTAACACAAACAAACAGATAAACGCCAGTGTCGGTACATAATTGTTCCGGGTGCGAAATTGTTCCGGCCGGAAGTGACTGCCGATACGGCAACTCCACTGGGACATA
>JAQQZY010000013.1:11903316-11915992 GCA_030068375.1 Ostorhinchus rueppellii | reverse complement strand
CGGAGAAAACCCACGCAGACACGGGGAGAACAAGCAAACTCCACACAGAAAGGTCCCAAGGTCCCATTATATTTTAAGGTCCCGGCGATCGAACCCAGGACCTTCTTGCTGTGAGGCACAAGTGCTAACCCCCCCCCCCACCCCCCCCGATTTTAAAGACATTAAAATCATAAGCGATAAAATGTTTGAATGAATTTAAAATTCATTAAAAAAAACAGATACAAACTTTAAGCTTAAAAGAAAGTGTAGATCTAAACGTCAGAATAAAAACTCTATTCAAATGCAGCGGAGAACAGGTGGGTCTTTAACCTGGATTTAAACAGACAACGAAAGCAAAAGACATCCAACTGCTCTGTATTTGGTCTGCAGAAATCAGCACCCGCATCATCCACATAAATACCGCAGTCTGTTCCACCTCCCGGCTAATCAATAGCTATACGTCATCTTGTCGTGAAGCTTCGACCCCCAATCAGTGCGAAGCAACCTCCTGAAAATCCAAAGGTGAGCCTCATCATTAAAAGGTTTCATCAAATTCTAATCAGTAGCCTCTGAGATATCTGATCTAAAGTCCAAATAATCAGCCAGTGCTACAAAGCAGCTATTTCCTTTTCTCAAATTAGCATTCATCTTTCTAAGCAGCAGGCGGATTTGCACACAAGCCTGCCTGGGTAATTCTTCTAACCAGGCGTACATAAAATCACAGATCAGGGAAAGCCATTTAAATAAAAAGCAGCTCCATAAAGCATCTTTATGACTATTAGTGCAATTTACTATGGGAGAAATTGACCATTTATAATTGAAAGTACTCTGAGAAGAAGAAGACGGACAATAATGGGATCATAATAATATCGCAGAATACACAATGAAAACACTGAAAATAGGTTGACATCATCCACTGAGTATAAGCGTAGAAAAGTTGGATGGTTGGAAATAGAGGAACACACCAAATTATTTGTATTGTTTTAAGCAGAATATAGCGCTTATATAACTTTCTAAGCTGCAGTACATTCACATCACACATAACTTGTTTTTTAGGTGAAATCTCCTCGATGCTTTCTCTTAATTAGGCTCTGGCTTCGCTTTCACAGCTTTCACACTCGCTCTTGTCTTGTATCATTAATGTCAAATATGTTGAAAATGGCATTTTTATGTGCGAAAGTGTTCAGATGTGACGGGTTGATGAGAGGTAAAAGTAGAGCAAGCAGTGTCTGTCTGTGAAGTTTGTCAAAGTTAAATCCAACCTGCATTTGTGTGAAAATATATGAAGAGGTGGTTGGTGTTGAGAGTTTTGTAGAGTCAAGACCGGCTAGACCGAGACCAAGATACTGTCGAGCCCGAAGGGTAGCGAGACCAAATGTGTTGAATCCGTGACAAAATTGGTCTTGGTCTTGAGAATTAAATCACTAGTGGACTGTGGAAGGCTGGCACTGTCTGTTGAGAAAATATATACAATGTGGGATCTTTTTAACCCTGTAACGCCAAATGTATCAAATTTGATACATGAGTTTTGAAGGGGTGTCAAACTTATTTTCACTGAGGGCCACATCAGCATAATGGTTGTCCTCAAAAGGCCAGATGTTACTGTAAAACAGTATGAATGTCGCACAATGTAAATAAAAGTCATGAAAAATCAATGCTACTGCTCCTTAATGTTAAATAACACTGAATTCTTCAATTATTCAACCTACAAACATTATATATATTACTTGTTGCTCTGTTATTATAACATAAATCTTTAATTTATCAGGTTATGGAACTCGCATCACTCCAGTAATCAACGATCAAACTATCTAAGTGAATAAGGAAAAAAATAAAAACAGAAGTTATGACATTAACTTCGTTCAAAATCATTTCAGTCTACAGATGAGATGCCATCATTTCACGGGTAACATAATTGGCATGCATTATGGGAAATGTACGGTAGTTTATAGTCAATGCACCCTTTTAAGCTCTTGCAGGCCACATAAAATGACTTGGCGGGCCACATTTGTCTTGAGTTTGACACATCTGCTCTACATGACCAGTGTGTAGGGATTGGACTCAAGAACCGGCTCTTTTTGAGAACCGGATCCCAGTAGCTCGACTCCTTGGAATTGTTTTCCTGCCTGCTTAACGATTCTGCTTATCGACTTCGCCATCATTGCGCATGCGCGATGACGTCACGTGTACGCTGCATTGTTTTGGTCAGAACGTAGCCAACATGGCGTTGAGGCAGAACCGGTCTAAACAGATGACGCCAGGTCCACTTGGAACACTGTCAAAGCTTCCATTTCTTCTAAAGGTTGGAATCCCTCCAATCTGCTCAAACATTTGTCCACGCAGCATGTGATTCATTTGATTCGCTACTTGCGCTACTTTCTGAATCTAGGGGCAGGACGTCATCTGAGTCCAGTTCCAGTTCCGGTGCTGGCTACAAATGTCATATCCCCTCAAATACAAGTTTCTGAAGTCAGAGGAAATGAAGTGAGGTGCACAGCAGCGGGAAACGGGCCGAGTTCAACCGGTTCCACCTAGCTGAAATGCACCAATAGAGGAATTAGTAAAGCATCTTCAGTTTCACTTTCACTGTACGCCCCCCCAAACTGGGCCTGACATCACCTGTTCTTATTATTCTTACAAACTGTATATGTTTTCTGTGTAGACATGGAAATATAAAAGACCCGTAATGCGAACATACCTGTATGTACTCTTTTATTCCCTCACCCAAAGAGAATCGATAAAAGAATCAAAGAATCGCAATCGTTAAATGCTTATTGATTCCCATCTCTATCAGTGTGATTTTTTTTTTCTTGGAAAACCTGATGTATCCAGTTAGATACATACAATACACAGATAAACCACCAGGCCTGACACTGCAAGATTTCATGAATGAGGAAGGAGGCGGAACTTTGTGCTGTATTATGACTTTGTTTGCCTTTACATATAATGGACCATATTTTGATGACTTATAACATGTAAATGGTTACATATATCAATGTAGTTCCTATTGATCACTGATAGAAATCATTTATAGACTTTCATTTAACTCGCTGATTTATCTTCTGGTGAAAGTACCTACATCAACACCACAGGACTCGAACACAGAGACAGAACCTGACAACCTCATAAATTCAACACATTGATTCTTGATTGAACATGTCAGTGAGATACAGGGACATTTGTCCTATTTATTTCTTTTTAAATCTCTGTTTTAGTGGCCCAAACCTCCATTTAGACAACAGACCCAAAAAGCACAAAAAAGGGGGGGAAAAAAATCATTGTGTAAAATGTGTATTCATTTGGGCAGGGCATCAGACTCCACAGATAACAGTATTCAGTGGAATAGTACAAAGGAGCTCTTGTCCACAGCTCTACTTTGGACAAAAATGCACATTTACTTGACATATAGAATGGAGTTGACTCTTGAGTCTGTCAGTAGTGGCTTCGTTTCTGTGTGTATTAGGAGCCAGAGGGGGAAATATTTCACCGGGATCACAAACTCAACCGCATTTGAAATCAAAGCCGGGACGCCCTGCCTTCACTTGCCCCGCCACTGGAACATTTTCCCCTTATCTTAGCTGTCTTCACCACGGGCGGGCGGACGTGACTGTAAATGGCAACCCGCCCCCTGAAAATGAGTGTAATATCTGTAGCTTGGCTGAGCAACCTTGCCCTATAGCACCCAGCAAACATAGTAACTTTTCAGAGACATGTTTGATGCCAGGTTCTGCCTCTTTTTCCCTCCCTGAGAGTTTGGCAGTGTACACAAGCAGGCCTAGGCGAGGAAAATTAATTCTACATTCTGGCTCTCAGCCCACCAAAGTGACAACAACTAGTACCAGGACCACGACTTGAGCCTTTTATGAAATGGCACTTCTTCTCCAAGATTAAAGGGGAAAATGCAGATATGTTTTTTTTGTCATTCTTTGGTAACTCTTTAAAACCTGACGTGTCATCGCAGACACACCCTGTGTATATGCAGTTTGGATGGATGGATGGAACACTTTCACTGTTTGTATGATTGGAAAAATTCCAACACTTTCTGAAACCTGAGACATTGCGTTGTATCGGTTTTATTGGGTTATTATGATCATTTAACTTACACCTGTATTAGAAGCTGGAGAAAAAGTCGTCTTAGCAGAATTATAACATGCAGGAAATTGTAAATGACTGCTAGATTTTGAAAGTTGTAGGTGGTCTGGAAAAATGGGAAAAAGGAGTTACACAGAATGTTTTCCAGCCTTTTTAAAGTAAAAAAAAAAAAAAAAAAAGTCCAGATGGAGCATTTTAGGCTTAGGGTTTAAAGGGTTAATGTATGCATCCTTGTTCTCTTCCTTTGGTGAGGCAAGGGGTGTGTTTTTGGTTCGGTTTGTTTCTTTGTTTGATGGTTAACACTTTAGCAGCAAAACTATTGGTTGAATTAAGGATAGTGACATTCATTTTGTTTTCTCTTAATGTAATTATAATATGTTTTTGCCGACGTTTATCTGTTTGTGTTCAAAATTACTTGAAAAGTTCTGAACAGATTTGGATGAAATTTTCAGGAATTGTTCGAAATGGGACGAGGAACCAGTGATTACATTTTGGGGGTGATCCAGATCACCGTCTGGATCCAGGAATTTTTTTAATGTTTTCTTTATCATTGGGAGATAGGGCATGATGGCACGGAGTTGCTTATGTGGACATTCAGTGCCATCTCGTGGAGGAAAGTACAAACACTACCTGAAAGAAAAAAAAAAGAACAAACACTACCTTGGCGGAGGTCTGCGCTCTCTTAGTGCTTTTCTAGTTACTACTAAAGGTCTAGTTTCTATTTTCTAGAACTTTTCTTTTTTCTTTTGTTCAGACAAGATATAGTTGTAGATGTTACCTGCTTGACAATGCCACCTGTGTCTCCAGTCTTCCTCAGAGGCGTCATCCGACATGCTGCTTATGTGTTATTTATCAGCTGGTCAGCTCAACAGGCTCTGATTGGTCCATCATCGGAACAATGTCACATCTCATGCCAATCAGATATATTTGTTTTTTCAATGTCAGATGACGCTTCTGGGGAAGACTGGAGTCACAGTCCAAACTGTCAAGCAGGTAACATCTACAGCTACACCTTATCTGAACAAAATAATCATATTATTGTGTGAATTCATACCAAATTAGGTTTATAGATTGCCAGTGACTCAGAATAGATGTCATGACATTTTGGAAAAAGTAGTTCAAACTTGTTTTTTTTTTTTTATCTTTTTTTCCTTCCATTTACTTATAATGGACAAAATTTCACATCTATAAAAACATACATTTTGTTTCAATTTACTTCAGACTTGCTACATATATGGAGGCGATTGATACGCTGACATCAGCACACACATAGACATGATGACATCAGCTGAATTGATGCCAAAATACCCTACAATACATGCAAGGGCGGGGATTTATTAGTGCCTGGCACCACTTATTTTAGTCTTGTTTTTAACTCTTAAATTGTCTTGAATTTACACAGTGTTTATTGTAAGAGTCAAGTTTTTTTGTTCCCCGCTCAAACCTGTTTTTTTTTTTTTTTTTTTACATATTCCATGTGAATAAAGTCAGTTTCTTTTCACTCTTGTACAAAAAAGTAAATTACAAGAAAGCCAACTTTGCACAGATTTTGAGCTAAACTTTCTCTCAGCCTGTTTGAGTGAATAATTTGCTTACTCTCTTCTTTGTGTCTCTTCTGCCTATTCTCATCATTTTACATTTTGAAGGCCTACTTACAACCAGTAATTGAAGCATATGATTCTGTCTAAAGACTTTGTTCAAGTGCTTCTCAAATCCAAGGCTATGACGTACTTCACAATTGAGTAAGACTACATAAGAACAGTAAATTATAACATCAATAGAGAGAAAACAGCAGAAAGTAACTCATAACAGCTTTTTACTTCTGTCTAGTCCAAAAACCTTGAATAGTTTTTCAGAATGTACAAGATGTTATCTAACTTTGGTGATTTGTATGTCTGAAATTATCTTTTTTCTGTACTGCAGAGTATATACAATATCATCAGTTCTTGTGGTTTCCAGTCATTGAATATGGATCTGCTCGTTCCATTATACTTTAGGGACTGGTCAGTTACTGGTGTTTAATTAATTGTGACCTTTTTTTTTTTTTTTTTTTTTTACTCTGACTTGAACTCACAATCTCAGTTCGAGATTGTGATATGCGGAGTTTCACAAGGCTCGGTCTTGGGACAAAAATTGTTTACACTTTCTATAAATGACATTTTTTCGATATCAAACCTGCTGAAATGCATTATGTTTGCTGATGATATAAATTCATTTTGTACTGGAGAATACATGAAAAAGAAAAAAAAAAGGAATTGGTAATAATAAATAAATGATTTGATTATAACAAATTATCTCTAAATGAAAACAAAACAAAGTTTAGGATTATTTAAAGGTGATACAAATGTTGAAAATGCTAAACAATAATTTAATGGTGTGGAAACAGAAAGAATTAATGAAGCACATTTTTTTAGGTGTCATCATAGTTAGCAAACTGTGTTGGAAACCCGACATTGAGAATATTAAAAGTAAAGTGTCCAAATCTGTAGGCAAACTGTAAAAAAACAAGGGACTTGCTTAAAAAAAGAAAAAACAGCTATACATATCTTTGGTTTCTACGTACTTAACATATTGTCCTGAAATTTGGGGAAAACTATGATAAGTACATTAATAAAATTACAAAAAAGAGTTCAGAATAATTACTGAAGTAGGATATTTATTCATCTTAAAACCTTAAAATTGCAGGATATTTTACATATTACAATATTAGAGATAATTTATAAAGTAAAAGATAATGTTGGTCCAAATAACATTCAAGATTTCTTAAACTTAAGAGAGCGCAACTATCATTTCAATGCCCTTTATATTTTTGAATGTACTAAACTGTGAAGGTTTGATGTATTAGGGTCGTTGGTATGAAATTATGGAATGGACTTGATGATGAATTTAATTTGTTCACTTCTTTGCCAAAGTTTTTTTTTTAAATAAAGCTTTAAGTATGAAATCATTCAGGAGATGGCAGATGTGTTTTTGTTGTTGATTTTTTTGTTATAATGAGAACGCTCGATGCTGTTCACATTTAGTTAAATGTAAGCAGCGTATCAGCTGAGAATGATCGGCAAAAAATAAGCTTTTGCTTCGAGCATATTTTTTTTTGTGGTTTTTTTTTTTTCTTACCCCTTCGGCTGGGATGTACTGTAATCATTTTATCATCTGTTATTCAATTTAATGACAAAATTGCAATGTTATAATACTGTGAATACATCTTAGAGTGGAGCAGAAGCCTATTGGAAATAGGTGACCTTGACCCAATTTTTCCAGGGTCGAGTGGCCTCGTGTAGTTTTATTATCTGAGTACTTTCAAATATACATGATGTTTTACACGAAAACAATCTAATCTAAATTACAGGGCAGCAACTTTAAACAGAATTGTACACTATATCGGGGGTATGAAAAGTATGCAGCATTAAGTTATGGTTTTTTATAATTATTGTACTATAAACCAAAATAAAAAAAATTCATTCATTCAACTTCCCTCAGACACAGCAGTCACTATACCCCTAACAACTACTGTACCAACTATCCAATGTAGCAATTTGTTTCCTTATTAAAAGTTTATCCATACATATTACCCTCCACATCTTAAGGTCTACAGATTTGACACAGTGCAATAAAGGCGCTATATAATGTCGGCGTCAGTGTCCCCAATGACATCTAAATCCATAACCTCTGTAGCCTCGCTGCTGTGCTACCTATTCAGAAAATCATGTTGCTCTTTTATTGTTTGAGTCCCTCGAGCATGTATGAATCCCGAACAGAGATTAACTGGCAAACATCCTAAACACAAATCCATTTTAAATTGCTCAAGCGCAGGTGGACAGATGTAGTCACATCCATTCAATAATGTTACAATTTCCACTGTGCCCTGCTTTAGCTTGACTTTTTTTTTTTGGAACATGAGGCACAGTTTGTGCTTCTTGAGCGATTACACAACATTGCAAGTTCAGAATTAGGTAATGGGTGTCCTAGTATCGCTTGCAAAGTGCACAGATGGACAGAGTTCATTATGACTCCGGCCTGTTTCTGCTTTAGGATTCTGTGAAGACACATGACATGAGCTGATTACACAACACTTAATATTATTGTATTCCATCAGCTTTTGTTGACATTTATCTTTCCAAACATATAAAGGGAACTGAGCCACGTACTTCTTGATCTTTAATACACGACAGCGAAGCGAACATTTGAAAACAGCTGTGAAATTCCACTGAGGAAATACTTTAACTGAAATTAGATTTGCTTAACATTGCCCATGCTGTCTGGTGTTTCAAGTGCACTTCAAAGGTGTGCCAGTCACTATTCTTTCATTCCAAACCATCAGTTTGTGTTGCATTTTATGTTTTTCTTTTATCTTTCCCTAGTCCATTTTTATCAGTTCCTTATATGTTGCCTGTAATTTAATTACAGACATGTCTGTTTGGCTACTGAGATGCTCTGGTGAAGCAGCAGGAGGTTAAACACCTCACTTAAGGGCTTGTAAGTGGTGGTAGACGTCTGGGAGGAATGCCTTGCCAATTTGATTCCCCACTGAGATTTCCAGGAGTGTTTCCTTGATCTGTGACTGTTAGATTCCGACTACTACAACAGAGGCTATTGCTTATGCATGGGAGTCAGATGGGTCTACGCAGTGTTATGCAACTTACTTCCAAACTGTAAGACAGTGTTTTTCAACCTTGGGGTTGGGACTCCATGCGGGGTCACCTGAAACGTCTAGTAATTGACAAAAATAGTACAAAAAAACCCAAAACATACTCATAAAAATATATGGTCAGTTGAGAGGGACAATAAAAATCGATAAAAGACATGACAAACTGAGAAGCTGAAACTGTAATCTCAGAGGCACTTTACACGATAACACAAAAATATTGTATCCGTGTCCGTATTGTTTAGATGGCAACGGTGTCTTGGGGGGTTGAAAACACACCCTTCAGAGGAGAAATCTTAAAAACGCTCCACCCTCGTCACCGTGTAAAGGATGAAAAGCCCAAAACTGCGTTTCTCGTCACATAGAAATGATGGTTACACGCTATCTGTCCCTTACATGTCACCTCTTTGTGATGGAATAAGCTGATGCTGTCATATAAATTGGGTCCATATGTCTGTATATTTGGACTGGCAGGATTCCCGGTCCACATTTTCTTGGTTACTTTGTAATTTAATGTTACATTGAATAAAAGCTCCACTTCCCCATCTGTCCAAACGAAATTGTCAGATTTCTTCTTCTCCATGTTGTATTGCAATACAACATAACATAAAAACTTAACAGCATAACAACCACTGAGCTGCAGTGGCCAACAAAACGGCGCATTGTATGGACATATTTTTCACCAGCTGATAAAAACTTTGATTATGTATTTGTTTAACGCTTGTATTTTGAACCATGCACATTAAAGTTGTTACCTGGCCGGTATTTGATGGTATTTGTTTTTAGGAGAACTAATAATATGATTGAGAAAAAAATTCACTCATAAGAAATGACCAGTAATCGGTATCAGCAACTGGTATCAAATATTTGATGGAAAAAGTAATTGGTATTGTATCAAATCTTAAAAGTGTGCTTAAATGTGTATTTTGTGCTTAATGTGGAAGGTTTTTTTTTTTTTTTTTACCAATATCATACTGCATCTCTCCAAGGATGCAAGTTGATGTTTGTCTTTTCTCTCTCCTCCAACCCTGGTGTTTTTCATTTTTGTTCTTTCCTTCTGATAACACGGAGCATGGGCCAACCTGCGATTTGTCAGTTGTAACCGGATCTGTATTCCCATGTAATGTCTTGCTGTTATGTGTAATTTTGGATAGTTGAAATATATCCGATGACAAATAAAGTCTCCAGATTCACTACTGCATTATGGCAAAAAGAAATCTGTTACTTTAATGCATTACTTTTGTAACACACCGGGTCTACGTAATGAGATCCGATGCATATCCAACAGGGGCTTGAAAAAAAAAAATAATAATAATAATAATTACATAGTTGGACTCCTCAAGAATTTATGAGACAAGTCTGAAATATGTTGATGGCGGACCGCAGACAACATACAGGCGTCCCTTATCAGGAGAAGCACAGCAGTTTTTCTGTCTTATTCACAGTTTGACAAACATTTGGCTTAACCCGCAGTCAATATGCAATTATCCATGGCCAAGTGCTTACAATAGTCCAAAGCTACACAGAATTGAATTTGATAGCGATTCATTATTCATGTAAGCCATGCAATATTTATATCCTGATAAGGATAAATAATTTAAGCCACGATGATCAATTATGTATAGATTTGGCATAACTAAATACAATGTTTCTATAGCCTTTATCCACATGGAGCCCAGAGGAAACTACAATAATTAAGAGACAGAGAGGATTTAGTTTGTGTCAAGGTTTTAAATGTCAATCAGTGAGCATTCAGTCGATGGCAACTCATCTAACTCTATAGATTCAAGCCGTTTAATCTATGCAAACTCTGAGTCCTGTGCTTGCTCTCGGCATAGATTTTGCAGCTGTATCCATTCTCGGAGTCCCGCATAGTGTGTGCGCTGCATGCCGCTGCAATTTAGAAGTTCATTATTCCTCTATCACTGAGATTAATTATGCAGAAAATTCTAATTTTCTTCACTTCAACCATCAGAAGGCGTGAGGTGTGACGTGCCAAAGCGATGATGGAAAGACAGCGGTTTTGTTTTCCACACGAGCACAAATGTTTTACACATGCGTTTATATCCAGGACAACGCCACTGCCAGTCAGTGAGTTCTGTAGCATTTGGGAGTTGGAGTAAAACGCTGGACTTTAGGTTAAACCTTTGATATGAGAACTATAAAGATCAGTAACACTGCTCTATAATTTCTTAGAAAATCTCTGCTTCAGACGTTAAATGTGCTAAATCTGACATAGTTTAATACGAAGAATCAGAAAACAAATGACCAAAGTGCTGCTTAGCTCATGTTTTCAGTATATATGATGGTGTGTTATTCCACGTATATGTTGGTTTATGTACATTTATACAATGGTTTTATAAATGTTCCACTAGAAAGAACCGGAAAACTGAATGTATTGTAATGTGGAGACACTGTTTAGAGGTAGATCTGGTGACTCTGGGACAAACTTTCCTTTTAACCCTCCTGTTATCCTCATATTCTGTATACACCCCGTGTCCTCCGGGTCAAAATGACCCATCTTCATTAAATCCCCAATAGAATCAGCTTCATTGGATTTGAAACACCAAATCTTATTATTGTTCCGTTTGGGTCAGATTAAAGGTAGTGCAATCTGTGAGAAGACCACCTGTCTGTGTTGTTTACGTCTGATACTGACTGATCTGAGACAGAACTAAAACGTTCTCACATGTAACTAACTCTATGACTGGGATTTTGACTGTTGGGTCATTTTGACCCAAAGACGATCTTTGTACCTTTTTTTTTGTACAGCTTACATAGAAATGCTAAAAAAGGCAACAATTCACTTTTTCTAATTTTGGGGTCAATCTGGAAAAAGTCCTCTAATTGCAAGTTGAAAAAATATCGTTTAGGGGATTTTTTGTTTGTTTTGTTTGTTTTTTTTAACACAGTGGCGAGTCATTTTGACCCAAGGACAACAGGAGGGTGAAATCAAACCCATTCTCTCATTAATGGTCAGAATTTCACATTTTGGCCTAAGACTGTATCTTAGAAACTACAACCAACTCCAACTTTTGACTTAATTTTTCTTTATTTATGACTCAAATTTGATAAAGTTTAACGACTTTTCTTCTCGGTGCATTTGACTTGTAGACCAGTGGAATTTAACCTTCCTATTATGTTGGTCCCCTCCTCCTTACTTTGGTGTTCTTGGTCAGATTTGACCAGTCTGGTTGAACTGTTCTTACCCTAAAACGGGGGTGTCAAACCCAGTTTAGTTCAGGGGCCACATTCAACTAAATTTGATCTGAAGTGGGCCAGACCAGTGAAATGACATAATATATAAATAATATCAACTCCAAACTTTTCTCTGTTTTAGAGTGAAAGAAAAAGTAAAATTAAACAATGAAAATGCTTACATCGACAAACTATCCTTGATGTGAATAACATGAACAAACTGAAAAATAAGTGTAATTTTAACAATATTATGCTACAGTTTATCATTTCCACATGTTCATTATAACTTATAGACACAGTGGATCTACAAAACATTTAATAACATAAAGAATATTGTGAAAATTGCACTTACTTTTCTTAAGACATTTCAGGTTCTTTATGTTTGTTCAGATTATTTATATTTTTTTGTGAAATTATACTTTGTTTTAGCGTCAATACGTGAAAATATTTACATTTTCAAAGATAAAAATTTGGAGTTGTGAGCATTTAAGCTATGATTGAATTAGTCTGAATGTGGAACCTGAACTAAAATGATTATTACAGTGGTACCTCTACTTATGAAATTAATCCGTTCCAGAAGTACTTTCGTAAGTAGAAAATTTCGTGAGTAGAGACGTGTTGTCCATGTAAATGCCCTAATCCATTCCAAACCCCCCAAAATTTCACTTTTATTTTGAAGCTCGACGGTCAATAGTGGACTTCCGGGTTACACAATATGTTGTCATGAAGCATGTGGTTGAAAAGAAAAGGAACCAGACAAAC
>JAQQZY010000013.1:11856677-11874445 GCA_030068375.1 Ostorhinchus rueppellii | reverse complement strand
TATATATAAACATATATAAAAAATAAAAAATGAAAGGAAAAAGTGTACAAATGTAATATTTTGAATCTTAATTTTTTCATTCAGTTTTCTTTGAAAAGAGTTTGTTTTATTAAAAAAAAATTCTGTTAAAGCAGTAAAGAAACAAATCTGCTTCCACAAAAAAATTCAATCGCATTGATTTTTCATGTCTAAAGAGGAATAAAAACACTCAAGGAAAAAAAAATCTTGACTAAGGTTTTCATAATTCATGCATGAACCCCCCCCCCCAAAAAAACAACAAAAAAAAAAAAACAAAAAACAACAAGGTAAATTAATATTATCAAGTCCTCTTTACTATGCTGTTTGTCTTGATCGTGTAGTGGCAACTGGTCAATCACATGAAGCAGGAAGTCAAACACTTACTATTTCTACTTTCTGTCCATCTATGAAAAATCTAGTTTGCGAACAACAAAACTAAAAGATTTTCCACTAGTATATTATAAAGGTTCAGTAGGTTGCGATTTGTGAACGATTCAGTGATTCGGCCCTGCGAGCCCACTCTTTCATTCTGCAGTTCACTACCTCGGCTCGGTCCATCCATCGCCGGAAACTAGTCTCACGATACAATCAAAGATCTTGCCGTGACGACATTTCCATGGTGCATCACCCCCCCCCCCCCCCACACACACACACACACCTCTGACTTAATGAGTGATTCTGACGAGTCTCTGTGATTATATACAATAATATTAGCAAAGTGCTGTTGAATCAGTTCAGTTGTGTTCACGGATCGATTCAACCCGTTCAATTAAATGAATCAATTCTTTTGAACGCTAAGTTTGTGAATCGCCCCTCACTATTGAAAGCGATTCTACAGTTTGAGCTGGTTTTCTGCAGATGTAAAAACACCCACACATGAGAAGATTAAAGACAAGTGTTCATGGTGTAGTTCATGGTGTATTTTTGTGTGTTTCATATTCTAGTTATTTAGTCTTAAGGGGTCGATCCTGGTCTAAGGGTACATCTGCTGCTGTTTAACCTTCACAAAGACAAGTGAGAAATGGATTGAGAAACGGAAAAGAACAACAAGTCAAACAGGGAGGGATGGAGAGCACAGAAACTACAGGGAGAAGGGATGATGAAAAGGGGAAATGACACACATAGGGAAAAGAGAGAGAGAGAAAAGACCATGGCCTTCTGTAATGAGCCCTGGTTAAGCCACAGCCGTCTGTCTGGTTTCATTTTGTATCCGAGCCTCTGTGCATTTTCTCCTTCAGTCCCTTGCGCTGTAATCATCTTGTCTTGCGGAACTTCTAGAAAAAATAAAATAAAACACAGAAGAAATGTCTTCGTCTTTAGTAGGTGGCTCCTTTCACTTTCCATCTCAGAGATTGGTGCCGGAAATGTGCACAATGTTCTGATGTTTCCATGCATGGAACCCTTCTGTCATCTCTCCTCAATCAATCGCGTTGCGCGTACGAAGCTTCATGGTGCAAGAGAGAGTACACAATGCACCCTTGATCCAGATGCAAATAGGGCCGGCTCCACTGTAAGTACTCCGACTCGTGCTTGTTCTACGCCGTCGGAGTGGTCTCTGGATAGCAACTGTGTCTTTTGACAGAGCGAAAATATTTGTAGATGATCATTTGAATACGAACATGCAGATCGAATCAAACGCGTTCTTTTTCATTGAAACGCTCCAAAGCAGCCCGGTGCCCTAAATTTGGAAAAGTTGCCTCTAAAATCCCTCTGAAAAAAAAAAAAAAAAGTTCTGTTTTTGACAGAAAGAGCTGCAGTATTCACCGATACTAAAGGGTGCAACAGACCAGAAAGGCCACAGAGCTCTTAAGTTGCTCGTGGCAAGAAAACGCCGATTTCTGAGCGCTTTCCTAATTGAGTGCGTGATGGCTGTTATGCGAAAAAAAAAACAAACAAAAAAAACTGTGTCATTTCTGACTATGCAATTGCTTCTTTCTCACTTACTCCTTAAAGAGATAAATAAAATAAAATAATAACACTGTTAATTGGTGTGTTTCTGAGATGCTCCCGCGCTTCAAAGACGACAAACAAAAAAAAAAAAAAGGCTTTACACTGTACATGATTAGTGAGTAACTTTAGAAAGCAGAATCTGTGCTTTTCTAATTACATAAACCATAGGGGATGTGAGATGCAGACACAGCATGAGCCTTATTTGTCCATATTATCGCATGCACATGTCATGTTTTGTAGCTTTCTCCGATAATTCAGAGAGGAGTCATTCAGTTGCCATCGATGTTTTATTTTTTTTCCCTTTGGGGTCCGACTTCTTGTATACGCCAATGTTATTCTAACTTCATCTGTGCCTTTTATCACCCAGCTTTTTCTACTGACACAGACAAAATGAGACTCCCAAAAGACCAATTATTTTAGCTTTCTCATTGGCAGCACAGTTTCGCGATTACTGTGGGTTTATGGATGGAGCTAAAGCGCTATATGATGTACGGGCCTGTATTCGCATTTGTATGCACACATCGAATCTGACAAAGCGGCGTGTCCAATGTGCTTCTGTTGGAAGCGTTCTTCAGAGTACGTCTCCAGAGGAAGGCTGTCCAGTTCCACAGGAGAGACCAAATAAATAAGATGATGTTGTTGGGAGAGGGGGGGAGCTGTCAAAGTAATGTAGAGAAAGCGCACCCAAGTCTAATGAAATTGGCAGTATGAGCGCGGAGAGTGTTTCATGGCAATCTCACGCCGCTGTAATGATCCCGTGCCCCGCATTGCACCTATTCCAGCCAATTTTAGACAGGTGTTTACCGCGGCTGAGTGGCTAATGCCTACGGCTGTCTCCACAACAACAACTTTCATTTAGACTGGTGGGTGCTATCATTCAGGAGATGGGTGCTGGAGCTGCGGCGTCGTATTGAAGTCCGTATGAAACATTCCACGCACGGGTGAATCCAAGTACGCTTCGTGCAGCCAGCTGTTTTTTCTTTTTAATTGAACAGCTTCAAAGGGTATAAGTTTCATGGAGTTCCTCAATCCACATCTTTGCAGCCATTTTGGAAATTGCATGTCTGTTTGAAATGGAGAAACTTAATTAAAAAAAAGGAAATGTAATATATCCTGTTAACAAGAGAAATGTTTATCCTCATTTTACAGACATAAACATATTTTCCCCCCCGTATCGTATCCATGTGATACATGGAGTGTGTGGTGTTCACTTCTTTTACTCATGATTATTTTTACTTTCCTTCCATTTGGTCACGTCAGGAAAGAGACAAACTCAGTGAACTGCAGCTTTATTTACTGAGGCCATGCAGGGAGATGTGTCTCATGTCTCACCAAAAAAAAAAAAAAAAAAGTTTTTGGAAACACGTTATCAAAAAACTCTTAGGATTTTTAATGTGTGAAGTGCCTCTATGTCCAAGGTTATTTTTACTTGCTGATGATTCTGATGTAATGTTTAGCCTCAAAAAGGCCATTTTGAAAGGTTGGTCTGAGTCTGACATAAACCTGGCAGTGGCTTGGCATTCCGACATTTTAATTCTTGAGCGTGCTACAGCTAGATATCACAAAGCCACGCCACGGACAATCGATAACTGGTCAGCCGCCGTATCTTTCTTTTCTTTAAACACGTGATGTGTCTGAAGTCATGATATGTAGCCTATGTTTTGTTTTTTCCTTGTAAATACCTGAGTTTCTCAGCCAGCACTAAGTGTGCCCCCCCCATTTTGTTTTATTTGTATGTTTTTTGTTTTTGTTTTGTATGTTGTCTTTTACATTATACATTGCTGTTTGGTGTGTAAAATTTGTTTTCATGTTATTATGTAAAAGCAATAAAAATATACTAACAAAAAAAGTAGAATATTGTGGATGATGTAATGTAACCTTTTAAGACTATTATGACAACACTGCAAAAAAAAAAAAAAATGGCTAAAAACAAAATAAAACATAAAATCTGAGGAAAAAGGTACTCAAAACAAGTGAAATATCTGTTCATCCAGCAAGATAATTTTACTTGACAAGATTTCTTGAATTAAGATAAAGATTTTTTTAACTATTTTTTTAAATCCTGTCTTATATGCTGCTATTTTAGTGCAGCTAACTTTAATTCTGCACTGTAGCTGTTTATATTTATTCTCTAAGTGTTAGGTTTTTATTATTATTTTTCACTGTTTTTAGAGTTTTTATTGGGTTGTAAATTTGCAAATTTCGTTCCATGTACTCATTTGGAATGACAATAACCCTAAAGCTGAAACCCAAATCTATAAATAAGCATATCTACACATGTATGAACACTTAAAATAAGAAATTCATTTTTAAAACAAGACAAATTATCTAACACTTCTAAATCTAAGTTCTAAATCTATCTTGGTAGGAATGAAATTATTTTGCATTGGAAAGAACACATGAAGACACCTACAGTAAGCAGTGTTGCTTTGGTTTTTTCGTGTATTCCTTCCAATAAAAGTGTCAGAAAATATATTTCTGTTTTCAGAAAGAACTCAGCTTTCAATATTTTGCCATTAATTATCATTATTATAAATATTAAATGTTGCAAATCGTGTGTTTTACTAAAAGACAAAATACTGGACTTGAACGTTTTAGTAGATTTATCAGAAGCAACAGTAAATGTCTATAATGCGACTTTTTGAGGTTGCAAAAATAAACTGCCAACTAAAAATGCTTTTTGGTCTTGAACATTCAGTATCCGTATGATGGCTTCATATTTTTTGTTGTTTCCGGGCGTCTTCGAGAACAGTTCCTCTCTACTGTACTTTCCCACATTCGTGCCATCAAGTGTCAGAAAGCTCAAGATCTCAGCTTTCTGATGCCGTTTGAAATTTGTGGAGAGCAGAAACAGTTCAGAAGTTACAGTCATTTGAATACTATAAAGTGCTAAATTCCGCCTCCGGAAAAACTGTGGTTGTTAAAGGGTTACAGCTTCATATATTTTAGATTCATTACACATGAAGGGAAGTATTCCAAGCCTTTTTTTTTTTTTATTTTAGTTGTTTCAGTTTATTAGAATGTTTCATAAATATTTGTAATGAAGTGCCAAACTTCCGAAAAGTACGATCTTTCATGCAGTCAAAGTACTTGGTCGATGTACTTTCGCGCACAAATTACAGCACTTCTGAGGTGTCATGGAAGTCCAGGTTGCTTTTCATGTCAACATTCACCTCTGCCATCTCTCACCTTCCTTTTGAGAACACCACTCAGTAACATAGTACCTTAGATGAATGTCATTCTTTTAGTTTAAAAACATTCTGTACATGAAATCACCCAGTATTAGGGCTGTGCGATTAATCGAATTTTGATCATGATTTCGATTTTGTTGTCCAATGATCTCAAAAGTCATATAATTGAGCTGAAACAGTTTATTTTCCATTTTTCTTTACACAATTTCTGAGACGCGCATGCGCAATACATTCCATTCCATTGCAAAACAGCTGTAAAGTACCCCCATGTTTATGTCTTGTGTCTATGTTCTTGGTTGGTTGTTACACAAACTCGAAATTTCGTTGCTCTGAAATATTGTGCAATGACAATAAAGGCTAATCTAATCTAAAGTACATATTTGTCACCAAAATTTATTCTCAATTTGAATGTCTTGCATAAAGAATCAATAACAGTTGTTTTTTTGAGAGAGAGAGAAATGCTGAATAAATGCATTGTGAAACTCAAAATTAATTGTTTGAATAATTGTGATATTGATATTGACCAAAATGATCATGATATTGATTTTTTTTCCTAGAATCGAGCAGCCCATCCTGGTATTACAAAAATATCTTGATTAAGTAGGTCTGAGTAGTTTTGGCACGGTGAGCAAGTACCAAGACCTGTTGGAAAAGGAAATTAGTTGATCTAACTTCTCCTGGTAGAGGATGTGTTGACTTTGGACTTGATGAAATGCAATAGACCAACACCAGAAGATGATACGACACCTCAAATCATCTCTGGGTGTGGAGACTGTTGAAGCTACTTGGATTATGTAACTTCATCTAAAAAGAGGACTTTGGTTCTTTTAATCCTTAGCCCAGGTTAGACTGTTCTGATGTTGTCTCTGGCCCTTGGAATGTGACACTTTTAGTCCATTTCCTAGACTTGTCTGTCCACAGTGGCTCTTGCTTTACTGATTCCAGCCTTGGTCATCTGCTCTTTGTGAAGTTCCCCGCTTTCCTAAATCGGCTTTGCTTGACAATCCTCTCAAGTCTGCTCCCATCCTTGTTGTTTGCCCACCTTTTCCGACCACACTTTCCCCCTCTAGTCAACTTTCTATGAATGTGTTGGTACAGCAGTCTGAGAACAGCGCTCATCTTTTGTGGCTTTCCCTGTTTATGGATAGGTAGATCAGTGAGCCTCGATACTGCATATCCATACTCTGATCATTATCTGATTCCTAGAGTAATCAGATTATTTAAGTGATCATGTAAACTGTATCATCAGATAACAGCAATAATCTGATTATGAGAAATCAGAATTCTGATGTTTTCCTGCATGTATACAGGTTAATCTGACTTTTTTCATCTTTTTTTAATTATATATATATATATATCTGTGCAAGTGTAAAGACAATTAAAAACATGGAAAACAAAGTGTCAGTCAAATGTAAGCGGAAAACAATAACAGGAAGTTGAAGTCTACCATCACTATGTTCGTCCGTACGCACTCTGAAAGAAATCCGATAATGTGTTAGATCTGATTATTACAATTATCTGATTACTCCCAGTTATTGGACTTTAATGGTCATGTAAACAAACTGAGAGATACAGTATGTTGTTGCAATTGCTCATGAGGCTGTTTTATGATACCAGGGATTAGATTAGATAAGATCGAATTCTAATGATCCTTTGGGCAGAGACTCCAGGAAATTGAGGTTCCAATACACAAGAAAAAAGCAATGCAATAACTATATTTAAAAAAGGGAAAAATTGTAGTTACATATTGTAAAGTACCAGTAGAAACAAGTGGCAAAGTAGTAATAATAACTAGAAAAGCAGACCTCCTAATGTTTGTACTTTTTTTTTTAAGGTAGTGTTTGTACTTTTCTCCACAAGATGGCGCTGAATGACCTCATATGCAAATCTGTGCCACCATGCCCTATATCGCAATTATAAAGAATCCTTTAAAAATTCTTGGATCCAGAAGGTTGTCCTGATCAACTCTAAAATTTAACTATCTCTTCCTTGACCCAGAGTGGACATATTCTGAAAATTTCATCAAAATCCGTCTAACTTTTTGAGTTATGTTGCTAACAAACCCACAAACCCTGGCAAAAACATAACCTCCTTGACAGAGGTAATAATAAGTAGGTCATTATATCATAATATATATGATATAATATCATTATATAGTATATAATATCATACTAATACTCACCAAAATTACCCAGGTAAAAACAAAAGTTCCTTTATAAACAGTTCCTGGTATTGCTGTAAGGACTTTCGGGTGACCCAGAATTTTTGGGGGTGGGGCTGTGTGAAGAAAACTGATTTGTGGAAGACACTTGCAGCGTTCCACACTGACGTTCATCTACTACAGCCAGCGTGAAGCGACAAACTTGTTTATTACATTTCTACAAGTGTTCACTTGGTTTGTATGTTGATCATTTGGAAAAAGCAGGAAAAGAAGAGAAGGTACAAGAAGAAGATTTGCCAAATATGCTATTCAGCTCAAGTCGAGCCGAATATGATGACGAGCGTATTCAGAAAATATGCTCAAAACAGGACTTCGTCAAACATATGCCAAATACACTTCAAATTAATTCATTCACACAGATTACTAGGAATTTTTTTTTTTTTTTTTTTTACCCAGGCAAATAAGTTCCTGGTCGTAAAAGTTCCTGGAATCTGGCATAAAAGGGGCTCATGTGTTTAAAAACCCTAACCAGTATCTATTCCTAACACTTACTGTATATTGTTACATACAGGAGTTGGGATGTTTTAGTGAAGTGAAGTCCATGATTTTTTTCGACTGACAAACACTGAAATTATACACACCTGTGGGTTACCGAAATGAACAAGAGCGACATTGTTGTCTGATAACTGGGTTCAAAATGAGTTTTGTCTTTGTACAGGATGATTATTAGCAGTTCAATGAAGGAGTTCCATACCTCTCCACATAATAAAACACTCACTCTTGGGTTTGTTTGTTATATCAGCATAAACATCAAATTAATCAGAGATAGAACACCGTGAACTGAATAGCAACCTCACTCACTGCTACTGCGAAATGACTAGTTGTAGATGCGAGGTTTACCTTTTTTATTTACTGGCTTGCTTACATATTCATTTATTCTTTAACCAATAAAGACCCACCTCTTTATTTTGCTATTTAAGTGAAAATGTGTTATTTTTCTATCTATAATGTACTAATCATGAACATGTTCGTGAAACTCACTGTAAATACATAGATTATTTTATCAGAATCAGAGAAAACTGAAGAAAGTGACTTTTTTTTTTTGTTTTAGCAAAATATATCATTAATTAAACATAAAATCATTGTGTCCGTCTACTGTCATTGATCCAATTCCATGGGTTTTACTGGTCAGTTAATGTTGTAGAAGATGACGGTGTTTTCATGTTCACTACGGAGCCTCTGAACATTCAAATGGGTCATATCTGATGGCCACGAAAAGAAGACAAACTGTATTTTCCACCAATTATTATTTACATGTATTGATAGGATTAGCGGATCAACAGGTATTAAACAGTTTAGATCAGGGGTGTCAAACTCATTTTAGTTCATTGGCCACATTAATCCAGATTTGATCTGAAGGGGGCCGAAGCAGTAAAATAACCTAATAATATATAAATAATGTCAACTCCAAGCTTTCCTGTATGTTTTAGAGCAAAAAAAGTTAAATTATGCGATGAAAATATTCGTGTCTACCAATTATCCTTTACTACACTGTAAATACCATGAACAAACTAGAATTTTTAAAGAAAAATAAGTGCAATTTTAGCAATATAAGGTCTCAGTTTTTCATTTATACATGTACATGATGGATCAGATCGAAAACAGCACAAAACATGTAGTATCAGGAAGAATATTGCTAAAATTGCACTTCATTTTCTTTAGACATTTCAGGTTATTTACATTTTATTGCTTGTCAATGTAAATATTTTTATAATTTAATGTTTCGGGGTTTTTTGCACAAAAACAAAGAGAAATATGTGGAGTCATTATTTGTAGGTTATTATGCTGTTATTTTACTTGAGATCATTTGTCTGTATTTGGAACCTGAACTAAAATTATTCATATCTTCAGTGTAATTTTTACATTTCACAAATTCATCCCAGGGGCCAGACTGGACCCTTTGGCGGGCCGGATTTGGCACCCGGACCGCATGTTTGACACCCCTGGTTTAGATCTTTAGATGGTGTGTGTCTCAATGGTGTTATGACCCTGGGTCATAAGGTTATTTGTGTGCATTTTTTTCTGTGTAGTGTTTCCCCCCAATCCTGTAGGGGTGCTGTTCTGTTTGTGTTCAACAGGAAGAAGCAGCGGATTGGAGGACTGGGATGAGACACCATTTTAAAAGGCATCCAGTCCAGTGATCGTTCTCTCTCTTGGGCACTGCCATCTCCCAACTTGTTCCTGTGGGCACTTCGACCTTGTGTATTGGAGTTGTGTAGTTTGTGAATTGTAAATATTGAGTTTTTATGTTAGGTTTTGATAAATTTGCATTGTTGTATTTGCAGGAGAGGGCAGCTTTTTTGTTTGACGTTTTTTTTCTGTATTTTATTCTATTAGAGAGTTAGATTAGAATATTGTATTTTGTTTTCCCTATTCTGGTTTGAGAATAGCGCTTTTAGTTTACCTTTTTGAAGAAGAGTTTTTGTTTGTTGTTTTAGCCCTACCCTCTCCTACCCTCTTTTGGTTATTTAATAATAAATATCGTGGAATTTAGTTTTGGTTTTTGGCCTGGATTCTGTACCTTGGGAGTTGGTCGTGAACAGAGTGAGCAAATTATGTACGTCCTAGCAAACCCCTAGGCTGGGACGTAACAATGGGTTAAATGGGGATCTTGCTCTTCACTCAGAAGTCACGTGTAAATGTCACCACTTGTTTTCCAACCAAAAATCCAAAAACACTGATTCTTATCCATTTTTTCCCCTTTTGGTTGACTGAATTATTGCTGTTAGGATTAGGGGATCAACAGTTATTAAAAATGTTACATCAGTAGACGGTTTTGGTCGATAGTAAATGCTTGAGTCTTTATGGTTCTCAAACTTTTTTCAGTTAGCCTAGTACCCCCAACTCTCACTTCAACATTTTTGATTGAAAAAAATTTGGCAAAATTTGTTCCTGTGCCAAAAGGTGTTTGTTTATGTTAAACTTTGTAAAAAAAAAAAAAAAAAAAAAACAACAACATGCAGGATATTTAACTGTAATGGAAAAAATGTAAACAATTTTAAGGTAAATTTTGTGCAAAATATCAACTAAAACATGCCCTATATATATAATAAATAAATTGGTCATTAATTAATAAATAAACCTTTCATCTACAACAAATAATAATTTATGTACTCAAATAAAGTCATTTTGAATAATATAAAATAGAAATGTTCTTAAAATGTTTCCGAAGCTTAAACAAAACATTTTACATGATGATAGACATATTTATTGTGTTTTACATTGTGGCATTAATTGTCATTATTTATTTTCTATTTTGGTACATGATGAGTTCTTTAATGTATTTTCCCCAAGAAAATTTGAAGTACCCACATACCCCACTTTGGGAACTCTGGGTTAATTCAACTGGCCCTTTTCCACTGCACGTTTTTGTAACAGTTCCACATGGCATGGTTCGACTTCACCCCCATTTTTTCCTTTTCCATTGGAGGTTGGACCTGGAACCATTTATGATTTTCCGAACCTGTTTCAGAGGTGGCTCTAGCCGTGCTGAGCCGGCACTAGAACATGACATGAACAGTGCTGTCCGGTGATTGGTCAGGGGAAATGTCATACGCGCAACGAAGCTCGGGGATCTGAAATCACCCACCAGACAGACCTGCCGTCTGTCTTTTGTCGTTTTCAGTGACAACAAGCCACAACACAAACAACCACAACATCGATGTCAACCAGTGCCTCCATCATTGTGATTTACTTTACTGACTGCGATGTGACACTTTATTAGTCGCCTGAAAATGATGGCACGGCAGTGTCAACCCCACCAAGTCCACCCACTTCAACTAGTCCTGACTAGTAACCCCCAGCAGTGGAAAAACAACTGTGCCGGTCCGACAAATGGGTAGTGTTGTGCTGAAGCGTGCTGAGTAGAGTGGTGTAGGGTAAGCAGTGGAAAAGCGCCAATTGATCATATGTAATTCTTTATCGCAAAGAAATCAGTGTTTGTCCTTCATGATGATGCCGGACAGTGTCATGGTAAAAGGTGAATGGACTTATAGAACACATTTTCTCCACCTCTATGGTGAAAGTGCTTTACAAAGCCATTCGCACAGTAGGTGCTCAGTCAAGGTTACTTCAATATGTAACAGTCAGGGCCAGGATTTGAACTGCCAACGCCTCAGTCACTGGACAACCTACTCTACCAGCTGAGCCACAACTACCTCATAACATAAATTTCACACTTGCACCCCTTCTACAGTCCAGAACTGAAGTGAACGTATTGACAAGGCCCACGCTCAGGGGCAAGGGTCTGATGTAAGGCTTGTTTCACCCCCAACAAGCAATAAAACACTAAAAGTACGTCTACTCGCTGCCATGGTAACAAATGTCCATATAGGTTACCTTCGGTTTGCAGGGAGAGGAGACAAGATGAGCTACTGGTGTAAAGGGAAAGTAGAAGATGTAACCTCAAAACGGAGGTCAATTATGCTGGAAGTTATCTGCGGCGTAGACCAGGGACGCTGTTGCCGTCACACAAGATAATAGCTCCCACTGACAGCTTGGTAAAAGTCATGGAGTGCAATGCAGAGCTATAATTTCTCGGAGGCTGTATGCCAGTAGTGTCAGCTTGCATCTGTAAGGTATTCTTCTTTGCAAAGAGAAAAGAGGGAAGAAGGCATTCTTATAGGTCAGAAACAACAGGCCTCTTGAAATTTTGATAAATAGTTCCTGGCAATCCTTTGTGCACTGCTTTCCTTTCCGATTTGTTTATTTGCTCAGGCCTCTTGTGATGCATTACAGATCTATACTGTTCCTAATCCCCTGCAGCAGTGGCTTTGACAGCTTTTGTGAAAAGAAACCGAGCAGCTTTTGTTTTGTTTGGAGTCCTAAGATGCACAGAAAGAGTGTAAGAGGCAAGTGTGCGTATTGTGTTTGTGTGTTTGCCGACACGCTTGCAATTATGTCAGCTTGTGAGAATCAATCTGAGGGTGTGCGCGGCGATAAATAGTGCCATAAAGTTTACATTGCAGTTTCTTCCATTTAACTGAGTCTCTATAGCACTGCAAGGCTGTAAATATTACAGCTACAGTCAATCATTGGAAACGAGATGTGTGTTTAAAGGAGAATCCAGGAACTACAAATAACTCGAATACAGGACAGGAGAAGTCTTTGTTGTTGACTTTCTATCTTTTCTTTGGCTTTTTTTCTTTATATCAGCACTTGCGGTTCTTTCTTGTAACAGCATTTTTTCTTGGTATAAGCCTTTCTTTTCGGTCACTGTTTCCATCCCTGTCTCTACTTCTCCCTCCCTCTGATTTGTTTCTTCCTGTCTTTCTCTTCATTCTCTCTGAAGATGGCCTTCACACAGAGCGAAGGGGAAAATGAGCTCAGTGAGAGGCCGGCGTAGTCAGACAAAGAAACGAGCTACAAACTGACACTTCACACATACACACAAGCACCCACGGCTACGTTAATTGAGGGAAGCTCGGCAGGTGAGCTCAGGTAGCGCTGTCCACCGTGCTGATGCTTCAAAAATGCCCACCGCTGGTCGTAATTCTCCTGTCATGCATCAATCAGCGGTTCAGGTATCATTATAGGCATGCAGGGAAGGGCAAAGACTGTGATCGGGGAGAGCTGACTTTTGGAGAAGGCACGGCACTGCTGTGGAGGATAAATCACTACGCGTGTATCAGCTGGACACTGTACAACGTTAACCGACCATATGCTAAGAGATGAAACCACATTTGTTCCACACAATGGAAACACCAAAATACACTTAAAACACAAAAAAAGTATTATGAAACAATGTTACAGCTATTTTTAACTAAATTTACCACATCTGCTGCCAGTGTTAATGCTTGTTATTAGAAGACACCATGGCTCAGAGTCCTGCACGGGTGCAGGTACCGGTGGTTGAACAACGAGTGAACCGCAAATTTTCATGAAACGGGTGAAACATTTTGTGTTGTGTCGGATACAGGTTCGGGTTGGGTCCGACGCAGGAGAGCACGGGTCTAATTTGGGGGTTGCTGAAACATAGCAACGCTTAATTCTCAACAGTGTTAGAGACAATGGAAACTTCAACTCTCGATAATTTTTTGTTTGTTTATTTTTTTAAATCTACTCCACAATGTAATGGTTTCATTCTGGGCCCATGCCACACCCTTTCACCAAATTTCATGAAACAGTTTTGTGATAGTTATACCTAAGGGGCTGGGTGATGTGAAATGTCATGATGATCTTTTAAGGTAGAACCACAATCCAGGATCTGTATCACAATTTTCTCAGCTCTTGTAAAATGTCAGTGAATTACAACTACACTACAAGTTTTTATCTCGTGTTTTGTTTTTTCTAATTGATGTTTGTGATGGGTTTTTGACAGGAAACTGCTTTTTTCTTTTTTCATCATGTTGGATAATATTAGTTACAATCTCTAGATGATACATGTCCACATTTCCTGTTCATACAGCTGTAGTTTTCCAGTAATTACCCAGACTGTGATCGACTAAAATATCACATCAGACAATAAATCAAAAACACTTTGGCACTTTTATGGAACTGCGAAGCATCTGTGTAAATCAGACTCACTGCACATCAGAGTTCAGAAGCCAAATCTGCAACTGATGGACCTGTAGTAAATCTTAGTCATTATTTTTTCAACAGCAGCAAAGCCATACATTCCACAGACTCTGACAGTTAAAACCAACTGAAAAGGAACACTAAGTGCAGACAGATTTTAAACGACTTAAATAAACCCACCAGCCAAGTGACCTGTTCCTAGCACAGTGGTATATGGTGCCTCAAAAAGTAGATATTAGTTCAATTCTAGTTTTAACCCTTTATAGGGCACTCAGAGAAGTGTTCTAAAATTCCAAATTTCAACCTTAGTGTGTTGGGAAATAAAAAGCATGTATATTGTTATGTAGAAAATCAAGGTTAATGAACTTGTCATATTTGGTTGCTGTAGCACCGCATTATGTAATAATGGTGCCGTATGTAATAATGCAAGAATTTTTCACCTCATTATATAATAACACTGCATTTCAAAGATATTTTTTAATCAGCTATGCCATATTTTGTGTTTAGCTTGCAAACACATTTCCCCTTACAATGAATACAGTTACATTTGATTAGGTTTGAGCTGCTGCGCTGATAAGGGGGAGTAAATGTGACAATTTTATAGGACCCAGCATTTGGGGGGGGCATAGAGTAGAAGAGGGGGCTCTTTGGATACAGGTTAGAAGGTTTGGAAATTTCATGTAAGATTCATTGTATAAGAGTCATAGAAGTTGGGAATCGGACATTGAAAGCATGTTAAGTTTCAGTTTCATTTTCACGCTAGCATAAGTGCTGTATGGACTGCACATACACAACCCTTGCTCTGACAGATTGACAGGATACTGAATTTTATGAATGGGCCAACAATGTTTAGCTTCCATGGGGCCCATAATTGGGTTTGACCAATGAAACATCCAACTAGTCTTTTTTTTTTTTTTTAAATTATTAATTCTAATTGAGCTGGAATACTTACTGTTTTTCTGCTGGTATGATGGTTTTTCCAATTAAGGCATCAATTTCAATGTTTGTTGGTTGTTGTTTTTTTATCGTTTCTTACATAATGCAACTAATTATTAAATTTTCTTTAAAAAAAAGTGATACACCTGTATTTTGTAATAACTGTTGCAATATGTAATAAGTTATTACAAAATGCTATGTCATTATATAATAATGTGAAAAAATTATTACATTAACATTATTACATTAACGTTGATTGCACTGTTATTACGTAATGCAGTGCTACAGTTCCTTACCCACAAGTGGCAAAAAAGTACATATAAAAAAAATTCAAGAAAAACACATGTACGGTCAAAAGAACATGCATTTTCGAACATTAGACCAACATCAGTGCTGATCCAAACCCCTGTCCACATCCACATTCACCCTTTGAACATCATTCCAACAAAGCAGGTCCACTCGCTGTTCATGCACAGGTGGACCTTTCGGACCCTGAAGACCACGTTGGACCTGAGATTGTTGACCTACTGTCCTGACTGTAATTGTCTTGTAATGCTTGTGGAAATTCCCAAGATATTCTGGATCTACAATGTTATTGTCTGTATAAAAAAAAAAAATCCCATACTTTTATAAAAGCAACTATTTAACAATGGTGCATTTATGTTTCACTGAAAATAAAGGCATTTTGTGTAAACATTCTAATAATATTTTATTATTTGGCATCACTTTTAAGATCAAAAACATAATCTTGATGCTGGATCTCCAACATCTACTCCATATGCTGTAGTGTTACTCATCTTTGTATGGTTGTGTTTAGCTCCTGGTAGTGCTTTGTTAACACATCCCAGGGCTGAGTTTGCAGACTGTGCAGTAAACATCTGCAAATATGTGATTAAAATGACTAAGTAATATTAAACACAGTGTTTTGCTAACAAAAGCAGGTTTATAGCCTAAAATTAAGCACTTCCAGGAATCTGGATGCAAACTCCATCTGTTGGTGTCCAAGTCCTGTGTTACACACTCCAATCTCTCTGCTGCCAACAGTGAAAGGGCAAAATAAATACTGAATCTTTCAATGCCAAATTGCATTTCCCTAGAACAAAGTCAAGGCACTGACCACTAACAAAACAACTCTGTGGGTGGCATTTCATTTTTGACAAAATGCAGTTGTATTTTCGGGGACATGAGGTTGCAACTGTCACGGTCAATTTGTTTTCACACTGTAACTATATATAAAAAGCTGGGAAATGTATTACTTAAAACTTCAACAGTGTGATAATATACTAAACACCTCTTCTACTGTCTTTTTTTTCATATCACCTTCACAATTCACATTGAATGTGACATTTTTGTTAGAGAGAAACTCAATACTGTATCATTTCAGATCCTACAAAGTGACTTTTATCTACAATGAAACCTTTACGGAGTAAGATTACAAAGAATGAATGTGCAGTTTATGTGATGGGATGTCATTGGATCTCTAGGTGTGGTGGCACTAAAACGTGTCAAGTCAGGATATTTTTTCTTTTGTAGTTCTTCTCGGTTCATCTGTTGAGAATGTTTCGTCCCTCATCCAAGATACTTTTTCAATTCTGTACCAGTCGTAGGGTGTCTGTCCCAAAATGCTTCCCAAGGTGTCTGTGTCAGTTCTCATTTGCACAAGTTATTGTTCATCTTGGTTCAACTGAACTGGTTCTCTTGGACGAGGAATGAAAGGTTCTCAAAAGAGCTAAACCAGTCTAGTTGAACCAAGAACTGTGTGGTGACGGTAAGTCCAGTTCTTTCAGTTCGTTCATCTGTTGTGAATCGATTCAACAATTAAAAAAAACAGTCTCAGCGATTCAACGATTCACAAAGCAATTCAACAAGTCATCGATTTGTGAAGGATTCAGCGACTCATGTACGATTCAGCTTGTCATCGATTTCATAATGTCTATGTTTTTACTAGCTCCACACAGTATTTCAATCACATATAGAAAGATAACATCATCTGACAGCTGTGGATTATTGTGATAGTTTTAAACCTGTAATTGCATTTTACTTTGCAACATTACAGTTTATTGTTGCCCCTTCCTGTTTGTCCAGATTTGCTTCCAGTCGTCTTTTATAATTCTAGTAGTGTGTTTATTCTTATACTCATGTGGCTGCTGCACTACAGTTGCCCAGTTTGGGATAAATAAAGTCCGTCCATCTGTCTGTCCATCCATCATTTTGAGAAAGACGGCAGTTCAGTAATGTTCCCTCTTGACTTCTCCGCCCAGAGCTGTAATCGCACATTGTAACGGCAGCTCACCTATAACCTACTTGATTATTTGTATTGTTGATAATGGGTAAAGATAACTGATGTTGTCTGTGGTATGTATTAGAAAAATCAAGTCAACACATGGGTGGTATTTTGAAACAATTATCGATCAGTTGCTAAATGTTTGATTGATTGTGACTTGACTGGGTTGCAACAGACACACGAGTCTCACAACGATACTGAGTCGATCCACCTGGTTTTCTTGTATATCTAAGACACGGATGGATTTTGCTTCAAGTTTTAGCAGTAACTATGCAAGACTGTGTGTAATCACATGTTTGGGTTAATGTAATCGCTGTATTGGTCAAATGGTAAACTTACCTTCTGCCTCTCCTCTTCTTCTGAAAGGGTACAGGCCAAAGAATTACACACTGGGTGCCGGAACCTTTTTATAAACAGCTAGTGGTATTGTTTGGATTTTATGTAAATTATCTATTATTTATTAATTGTATTAGATGTTAATATATATTTATAAATTGTATATTTATTGGAAATGAGTTTTATGTATATATTCATTCATTCATTTTCTATACCCACTTTATCTTCACTAGGGTCACGGGGTCACATGGAGCCTATCCCAGCTACTTAAGGGCGAAGGTGGGGTACACCCTGGACAAGTCGCCAGTTCATCACA
>JAQQZY010000013.1:11825365-11837555 GCA_030068375.1 Ostorhinchus rueppellii | reverse complement strand
TAGCTGGGATAGGCTCCATGTGACCCCCGTGACCCTAGTGAGGATAAAGCAGGTATAGAAGATGAATGAATGAATAAAATAATCAAGACAATGATCAAATAATTTGCAAAACTAATCAATTCAAGTGACACAAATTAACAAATATGAACCAAAATCAACAAAATAAGTTAAAAAAAAAAAAAAAAAAAGATGTACATTGTAAGTGCCTTACACTACGTTCAGATGGTAAGTCTGAATGCACAATATGATTTTTCAGGTGAACTCCAATTTTTATTTTTTTTTTTATGAGCTTGTTCATATTACACATTAAATGCGACTTATCAGTTTTGAGTATGAACTGAATGCAACCCTGAAGTGTGCATGTGCAAAAGAGGTCCTGATGTAATACATAAACATGCAAGCACACATTGTGTTTATGGAAGTAAATATGAATTTGTGGCATTTCAATGGCATGAAGGTCAGATAAATGGGACCTGGCTGTTCAGACTGAACTCGCACTGCAAAATATCAGATATGTATCGGATGAAGACCACTTATGAAAGTGGCCCGGTTTAGATTTGACAAAAATTGGATTTGTGCTGATCAAACTGTCTTTAACAGATCGGAATACAGTTCGGATAAGTGTACAAAATTGGATTTGAATCATTTTTGTCTGCAGTCTGAACATACCCTAAGACACAAAGTAGAAGAGCAGTGTTTCTTTTTGGAACTGCTGTAATTCTTATAGATGCGACTGGAGTAATTTAGTCTTCTCACGTGCTAGTTTGTCTGAACAACTGTCACGTCCAAAAACAGGAATGTGAACCGAAATGCAGAGTCAGAGACTGAGGTTAAGGTTAAAACAATAATACAGTTTATTGAAGACTGCAAATAAGATTAAGTCCAAAATCGGGTCTGTAGAATCTTACTTCAAGGGGGTGATCCAAGGGCGTAGTGGGGAACAGGCCAGGGGTCGATAACCAGGTAATCAGTCCAATCATACAGAAGTATCCGATGGGGGATAGGCAGGCTCAAAGGTCCAAAAACAAAAAAGGCAGTCTAGGTCAACATGGGAGAAGGCAAAGAGGCTCGGAAGGTCCTTGATCAAAACAGGTCGTAACGGGCAGAGGTACAGACAGACAGACAAGGCTCAGGAAATCCAAAATACCAAAACGGGTTAAGAACAAGACAGGGCAGACAGGAAACACTAGTTAGTGACATACAAGGTAGACAACAAACTCGCACAGGACACAGCAAACACAGGACTTATATACACACAGGAGGGAGAGATAATCAGACACAGGTGCAGAACATTAGGGCGGGGACAAGTAATCACAGAAGCGGGAAAACAGGAAACAGGAAGTCAAGACACCAGACATGAACCAGGAGGGAAAAATGCCTAAATAAAACAGGAAGTGAACAGACAACACACAAACATTAATGTCTGGTAGCAGACGTGACAACAACCATGTTTTTGGACCATTTGTGAATATCCAGGGAAAAACTTCTGTTTTTATTTTTTATTGGTAGATTTAACAGGACGTTGTACATCAGTTAGCAGGAGTTAGCCTGGACAGATGTTTAATTGTTACCCAAAGGTCTCACAAGGTTGTAAACATACAATTTTTAAAACAGAAGTTAATGCCCAATAAAATCCAAGTTTTGCGATTCAAAATGTCCAATTAATATCACACCAATTCAAGTCAGTAAAAAATTGTTAACATAAACTTGGCACACAATAGAGACAGGACTTAAAAAATTCTAATATTGGCAGCTCCAAATATTAATATCATTTTTTTTTAGATACATTTTGAAGTCATTCATCTTCTTTTCTAAAAGAAAACAGTTAACCTTGTTAAATATACAAATTGTAAACAGCCCCATCTAATTTTTTGATGGTTATTGAACAGAAATGTTGAAAACTGCAAAAGGATTCTGCATTGTATTACCGCAATACTTCATAAACATATTGTCAGAACATAAATTCTTGTTAATATATTTTATTCCACTAATGCAAGAAATAAATTTGTGTTTTCTCAAATTCTAACAAATATTCAACACAAACATATGGGCAGGTTCGATAATGAATATGGCACTTGTTAGCATCTATACCTATCAGAATCCCCCTCCTCATGAACAGATAGTGTCTAATTTGGTCCAGTTGATCCTGTCTTATTAAATCAACCACAGCTCACTGGTTTAATGAATGCAGTTTCTGTCAACATGTTTGATTATATGTTGAAGTCACTCAAATCAATTCCAACGTATGCTGCAGTGGTGTGGTTTATTGAACACCGGTCTATGGGCTTATAGGAGAGTGAGTCGACCCTGAAGGCAGAGGTAGTGTTTACACAGGGGACCAAGATAAAACCATATTCAAATCAAGAGTCATCAGCATATCAAAAGGGACACAAGAAGGCTACAAAACGGTGGTCGGGGCCCGCAGGACAGGAAAAGGTTTGAATATGAAGGTAGGGTCCATCATCAAAGACCTGAACTTAGAAATAAGGGCACACAGTCCAAAGACCTGTTTCAAGTAAATCAGCAGCAGGCCATTGTCAGAAACCTAGACCAATAGAGGAAGTGATTTGATCAAAGGGTCCTGTGGGTTCTTGGTTCTTCCTCATATGTTATATCAAAATGTGCTTAAAATACATTGATGAAAAGATTCTTATTGCCTGCATTCAGTCAACCATCCTCAACATTAGTCTAAAAGAGCAGTTAGAAACATGTCAGTGTAACTTTAAATCTCTTCCTAATTAATATTAAACATTATTTCTGACTATTTCATTACAATGAAATAACATGAAACTTTAGTGTTTGCTTACATGTCATCTGAAGTTCCATCAGATAGATTTTTCTTTGGCTCCTCACCATCTCCTAACCATTATGAGCATTGACAGATGATACTATAATGATGATGACTATCTCACCACAAATCATCTATCAGCGGGTGCAGTATTTTAGACAGCAATTAAATATTTAGTCCATCAGATTGATAAATTGGAAGCAGCAACATGAGCGGTCAAAGGATCAAATTGTGGGAAAATGATCAGGTCAGAGCATCTCCAAAAGTGCAGATGTTGTTTCATGTTCCAGGTATGCATTGGTTAGTATTTAACCAAAGTGCTAAAAGGAATTACAAGCAGATCCCACCTTCAGCAAGTACCTGAGGGAACTAGTACTGCATGCTTTACCCTACACCACGTGTGTCAAACATGTGGCCCATGGGCCAAAACCGGCCTGCAAAAGGGTCTAACCCACCCCATGGGTTCAATTTGTGATATGTGAAAATTTTTACTGTATTAGCACTTATGTTGTAATGTTCTAGTGTTCTAAAATGCATGTTCCTTTCACATTACATGTACTTTTCTTATATATATATATATATATATTTTTTTATTTTTTTTTATTTTTTTTTTTAACCATTTATGAGTAAGGAACCAAATATGGTAACTTCATTGACCTTCACATCACAACAAGATTTTATTACTTTTGTGAATTTTCTACATTTTTATTACATCCTCCAACTAGAAAAGCACTCAGCCTCCGCCAAGGTAGTGTTTGTACTTTCCTCCACTAGATGGCACTGAATGACCTCATATGCAGCTCAGTGCCATCATGCCCTGTCTCCCAATGATAAAGAAACCTTTAAAAAATTCCTGGATCCAGACGGTGATCCAGATCCCCACCAAAATTGAATCACTTGTTCCTCGTCCCATTTCTAACAATTCCTGAAAATTTCATCCAAATTTGTTTAGAACTTTTCAAGTTATTTTTAACACAATCAAACAGATCAACGTTGGCAAAAACATAACCTCCTTGCTGAGGTAATGACACACTAAGGTCAAAATGTAGAATTTCAGAGCATTTCAATGAGTGCCCCATAAACGGTTATTATACCCCACCTACAGAAAGGTACCACTGTTGCATGATAATTTATATTATTAGCACTTCACCTGCCAGTGCTCATCATGTTCGTTTTGTCATCGCTGGTAGATGGCTAATGGCAGAAATGACTGAAAACTGCAGATTTTTATTTTTTTATTTTTTTTTTTGCAATCAATTAACTACAATAAGAGCGTCCACTAATCCCCTCCAAAAAGCTGTCCAAGTCATTTAATTTTCTGCAATAACATGGACCCCAGCATTCAGATGTGGGCACTGAAAACTCTCCACACAATGAACAAGCTCCAACAAACACACTTCAGTGCACGCAATACACTCACACACAGATAGACATCTCATTCAGTCCGTGCCTACCTCCCCCACAGTGTTGTTGCTGGGGAGTGGCTTGCTGAAATATCACCTTGAGTCTTGCCATTTCCCAACCTCATTTACTTTATTACAGCAAGTGTCTGCCATGAGCGTAGGGGGAAACAAATGGGAGAAATAGAAAACTGGAGATAGGAAAAACACACACACACACACAGAGTTGCAGATACATGTGCAGACACAGACCACTGTAATCAGTCTCATGGGGGGGGGACTCCATGCTAACATGAAAGAGAGGGAGGGGAGGTTAACTCTTTAAAACCTGACGTGTCATCGCTGACACACCCTGTGCATATGCAGCTTGGATGGATGGAACTCTTTCACTGTTTGTGCAACTGGAAAAATTCCAACAGTTCCTGAAACCTGAGAGGTCACGCTTTATAGGATTTATTGGGTTATTACGGTAATTTCACTCAGGTCTGTACAAAAAGCTGGAGAAGAAGCTGTTTAAGTAGAATTATAACGTGCAAATTGTAAACGACAAAAAGTGCTCTCGAAAACTTGGCAAACGGACTCACTCACACCATATTTTCTAACCTTTTCATTGTCAAAAGAAGAAAAAAAAAACAGTCCAGAACATTTTAGGCTGAAGATTTAAAGAGTTAATTGAATAGAAACGGGAGATAGTGGGTGCGTTTGTATGAATGTCAGTGGAGTGTGTGTGGAAAGGATGGGAACGAGTGGCAGAAGCCAGAAGGAAATGGCATCGTCTGGTTCACCACAGCAGTGAAAGCGATGCCTTTTCTCCCTCGGTACCCCCCCCCCCCCTCCCCCCAAATCATTCCTCATGGCTCCTGTTTTCTCCCATCGATATCTTCTTTCCTTTTCCTCGCTTTCTACCGTTGTCACTTCCCCATCATCCTTTTTTCCGTTTCCGCCACTCTGTCCTTTACCTCGTTTTCCCTGCCATTGTCTGGAGGAGCTCTCTATAAACATGCCAGGGACACTGCCTCCTCTCTGCTCTTCCAAATTGTCTTTCTCCTTCTGAAACAGCCATGATGATTGCATTCTCACACTCCATTGTAAAACAAAAAAAAAGGAGAAGAAAAGGAAAGTGGAGAAGGCTTCGCACGGTGTGGCCCCTTTTGTGGGTCGCTGTTGGGAATCTGAATTGCCTGTCAAGGAAGACGACATTCAAGACACAATGGAGCTGTTTTGACTCAGCGAGATGCAAAGCAGAAGTCTGTTCTCTGTGATGTCCTGACTCATCACTGGGTGGCCTGAATCATCATTGTAACGAGCACACACGCAGGATGTGGCCCACGTAAATTATAGCTTGATGGCACAAATCAAATGCAAATTGCACACGCGAACAGAATGGGTGTTAATGATATGACAGTCAAATGTGTTCGGAATGTCGTTTGGCAAATAGCAATTAAAGAGCAAAAAGAGCAACAATGCAGATGCAACAATATGAGAACTACGAATTAAAATGTAATTACATTAATGGGAATTACACATCAGCTGATCAGTGAGAAATGATGCTACCATACAAGGATTAGGCTAATTTTAGTGGAGTATGTGGCACTCACGAGAACCTTTAGGTCCTGTAAGTTGCAGTGTGGGGCTTGGAAATAGATTGGAATTGTTTGAATAGTTTATATAGTTGCGTGCTCTTAATTCAAATACAAATTCCAGATTTTTTCAAAACCGCAAACTTCCCCCCCAAGACCTTGGCCCAATCGCAATTCCCCCATTGGCCCACTCCTTTACCCATACCCCTTGGCACTTGAACTCGGCACCACCCCTTGAAACAGAGTTGCAAGGGGTAGGGGCTGAAATATTCTTCTATGAAATGAGACAACCTTTTGAGATCTGTTACGTCATCAGCTGTCATCGATGCCGCTGTAAACAGATGCGACAACTTTCCTTCCGAAAGAATTCACCATGCTGTCAGCAGCTGTAACCGTGTCTGTTACATGAGCTTTGGTCATCTTTTTGCAAGTATCAACCACAAACCACAGAAAGGCAATCTATAACACATTGAAATGGCATTAAGCAGTCGGTCAAATGATTAAGTTGTTTATGAAGAAAATATGTACATTTGTGTGTTTCTTTCATCACATTCCTGAACTTTTTTGCTGATGATTCAAACAGAAATATGGAAGATTTCTCCTACCCCTCTGTTTGTAGTGTGGTCCTGAAAAATCTGTGATTTGAGGGCCAAACAAACCTCCCCTAGCCTGACAGGCCAAACTATACATGAACTGTATAGTCTGGAATCAGACCACTGAGAGAGCTGGAGCCTGTGGGTGGATTCAGCCATTGTCGTTCAATCTGTTCCTGCACGTAATAGGCCAGTTCGGCAAAACAGCAAACACACCCTTCTTTAAAACAAATGACTTGAGTGCTTCTTTATGCTCAACTTTCCAAGAAAAGCCCAAATCTCACTGTTAAAACTCTAAACTTAAAATCAGCGACAAAAGCCGATTCAAATGCGTGCTGTTCGTTAGCCACATCCATCTTCGTTCTTCCCTTTGGTTGTTCTACCTGTCGTCATTGTGCAAAGCCCGCCTCGACGACTAGCTACGCAAACAGAGCGTTTTGATTGGTTGGACCAATGATTCAGCAAGAATATTTTCTGCCGCTATGCGGTCTAGATTTCTAGGCAAGCCCTGCCCCTCTGACTCATCAAGAATCGGGACACCCCTACCCCTTCATGTGAATGTGTAAAATAGAGGGGGAGGGCCAAGGGGTGAAGTGGGATTGGGCCCTTGACTTTATGCACTTTTATACTTGCATACCTCCTTTTTTGGCTGAGATTGTGTGGGAAGGGGTGGGATTACATAAATTATACTTCCTCCCACTCCTTTTCGAATGTGCAAATGAAATCATGCAATTTTGGGTTTTTTGGGGGTTGGGGGATTTTCCCAATGACTTCTTACTACCCATTTAACTTCCAAGGACTAAGTAAGATTACTTGTCTTGTTGCATATTCAAAATAGACAAATAAATAAATAAATAAATAAATAAATAAATAAATAAATAGTACCTGTTGTGTGCAGTAGAAAAGTTCATTTTCATAAATGTTTAAATTAACGAATGCATAATTTGCAGTAAATTATGCTTTACCAACAGAAAGTCACATATGTGCATAGTACAGACTGGTTATTGAAGTCATGTAAAGTTTTCTTTATGCTTTCCGTATCTTACAAGGGTTATATGCTTTTGAGCATAACCTAAAATTCAACTAGGAGAGAAACTTTTTTCCCCATACTTTACTAAGACTTTAAAGAACCTGTTATAGATCCTCAATTGGTTTTCCTTTATTCAACAATATTTAGTAGGTACTAAATGCTGCAGATCAGGAACACCTAATAGGACCAGTGGGTTTTGGGGATGGTCTAACCCAGCTGTCACCATTACAAGTTCAATATTGAACTTGCTCAGATCCTTATTCTTGCCTTTTTTCCCACTTTGAAGACTAAATGTTCACTTCCTGTCTAATAATTAAACCCTCCTTAGCCTATAAAGCCACTGGCGACCAAAAGCTTTTACTGATTTAAAAGGTTTAATAAATCACTAATCCAACCATCCAGTGAGATAATCAAGTTAAAAATGAGTTTGCCATCTTTTCATGGTTATCAGACAAGACCCATTTGGATGTTTAGAGGCTCTGTAGTTACCATGGAAACACCTTCATCTTCTACAACAATGATTCACCAGTAAAACCCATGGAGTTTGATAAATGACAGTGGATGGAGACAGTTGTTTTTCTGTTCAGTTGATGATGTCTTTGCTGAAAAAGTCACCTTTTCTTCATTTTTTTTTCTGTGCTTGATATAATAACCCTCAACTTTTATGAAAATCTACACAATCAGTGAATTAAATATAGGAAAATGTCAAAATTTCAGCAAAACCCCCACAAAACACAGAATGATATTTCAGTAAATGGGGATAAATCACTGGGTCTTCATGGGTTAAACTCTCCTCAGACAGGACTAGAGTGACCTGTGGATTTCTGAATCGGAAATTAACCAAATTCTGTTTTGTTTTTTTTTAACTCGAATTTACTGATATTATTCCTTTATTCTGAGGGAGACAACTAGTCAAAGACAGAACAATGTTAATGTAGCTATCGTGTGTGTCATTCATTATTTCAGAGGTTGTTCTTGTGAAGGGTTGGGATTGTGATATGAGCCTTTGCATTTCTTTAACCCTTTCTAGGGCGCACATTGAAATACTCTGAAATTCATCATTTCAACCTCAGTGTGTTATTGGGCGACGTCATCTACCTCCTTATTGGTTGACATGACAACAGTCTCCTTCTCTTAGTCTGTTTAAGTATAAATATCAAGCAGCATGTTATGTCAATGGTAAATTTTGATGCCCCCCCGAAATGAGGTACGTCACAGGACTTATTGAACTACCCCCGGTCGGCAGGGGGGGGGGCGCTACCTGTTCTAAATAAGCTCCGTCAGACCTACTTCTCCAAGTCCCCCCACCCTTCTGCTCGACAACTTGTTTCCAAGGGGGGGTGGATGCGTCAAGGAGGATACTGATGAGGTAAGGGGGCCGTTACCTCTGATACGAAACGCCATAACGCTCGGAGAGAGGCAGCAGGAGGCTCACAATGACATAAAGGGGCATTTGTTCAAAAAACGTTACGAACCACTCCCATAAAACATCCGAGCAGCAGTTGCTAAAAAGTAAACTCACGCATTAAAACAACTGTTATAAGGTCATAAACGGATAAAAATCACCCGTATTCACTATTTATGGCTTCAAACCAAGTTTATAAAAACCAACATGCTTCTTCAAGAAGCTCACTAAGGTTCAGGATTGACCATATATTTATGTTTGGGGAAATGACCAAAAATGGTCGCTTGCCCAGTGAAGGCCACTGCAACCTCTGTCATTCTTGAGGAAAGAGGCTGAAAAAAAACAAAGGAAACAATAAATGTTGCATCATATCACCCCCAAATTCGTAGTAGATTTTGGAGAACATGGCTCATTTACGCAGCCTTAAGATCAACAAAAAATGGCACAGCTACTAGGAGACTACAGGTGATACGAATCCTGTGTGAATAATTTATCAGCTTCCACAAACTCACCCCAGTATCATCTGATGGAAGATAAAAGGGAAATTCCATCATGTCTTAACCCAAGTATGAAGTAAAACTTACTCCGATCACATAAATGAGTTGTATTCCTCAGTTTATGTCTTTTCATCATTTGTTTTTGCATTTCATGTTGAATACAAACACAAGAATTCATACAGTTTTAACCCAAAAAGATCAAAACAGCCACTGGTGACTGAATGAATAACTTTTGATCCACTCATCCTATCAGTACATGTAAATAATTAGTGTACAATCCAGTTTGTCATCTTTTCATGGTCATCAGATGTGACCCATTTGGACTTCCACAGGCTCTGTAGTTACCATGGAAGCACCATCATCTTCTACAACATTAATTCACTTGTAAAACTCATAGAGTTTGATAAATGACAGTGGATGGAGACACTTGTTCTTCTGTTCAGTTTTTATTGATGTTTTTGCTGCAAAAGTCACTTTTTCTTCACTTTTCTCTATTTCTGACATAATAATCCTCAACTTTACTCTGAACTTTTATGAACATCTACAACAGCGGTTTCCAACCTTTTTAGGCTCATGACTCCATTTTAACGTCAGAAATGTATGGCGACCCCAGACATTGAAAAAAGAGTTTGTTTTTTTTTTGTTTTTTTTAACTGAGATTCAATTTATTGTCATTCAAACATGATACCAACTCGGATACAGTGTAGAATGAAATTCCATTTCAACTTTTTGCATAGACACAAGAAATGTAAAAACACCTTAGCAGCCAAAAATATGTAGCAACAGCTTAAACGGTTAAAAATAATTTGTTACAGTTTGCTATACTTCGTTGCAAATAAATGTTAATTTTAAACAACATATAGTCTATATAATGTATATTATTATGGACGGAGGCCGAAAAGTCAGGTTCAGATTACTGCACAAAGTGAGAATTAGATTTTCCTTGGTCAGGATATGTACAGTCAGTCCAGCTGGGATTTACAGGCTGACAATTAATACTGAACAAACAATAACTAGACTATGAATTATGAAAGAGCTGCAGCATCTGAAACCGACCATAATGAACATTTGACTGATAAACAGTACCACAGTGCTTCAGTTTCAGCTTCACACTATGTCATGTCTTTATTATTATTATTCTCTCTCAACTCACCATATATTTTCTTTTTGTAGTTTTTTTTTTTTTTTTATCAATTACTAGAAAGTTCAAGTGACCCCATTTGAATTCCACATGATTCCACGTGGGGTTCCAACCCCAAGGCTGAAAAACACTGATCTACATGATCACTCAATTAAATACACCAAGATACATGATTTACAATGAAAAAATTCAAAATAAGGGCAGTATTACAATCCATGGTGAAAAATCACTTTATAAAAAAAAAAAAAAAGGTGGAATAAAGAGAACTGCCACAAAAGTCGTGGTATTTATGTGCATTTCTATTCTATTACAATGAATCATCATTTTATAGTATTGAGTTACCATGTTAAATTTCTAACAAAGTAAATTGGATTTTACATTTATGCATTTTTCTAAAGCGACTTACAAAGGGAAGAACAATAGTTAAGTTCTCTCTTACTTTCACTCTTTCCATCTCAAAATTAAAAATACAAATTAAAAAAAAATTATTAGAGCAAGAAAAGATGCATTTGTATTTAATAGTAATTGAAACTTTATTAACACACACACACACACACACACACACACACACACACACACACGTACAAGAAGACGTGTTGAAATTAGATCAATAAAATTGTCCTAATTTCACACAATAAAATGAAAAAGAATTGCCGTTCATCAGCTACCTCGACAAGGGTAAGACGATCCAAAATGTTTTAGAACTCTACCAAGAGAAGAGAATTGTGGATTGCGATGAAGAGCAGACGTTTGCTTTGGTTCTTTACAAAACAGTACAGTGAGAAATTCACCCCTGAGAGATTTGAGATCATAAAACCACAGCTGTGTATTTCACCACCAGAAGAAACACAGGCTGAGGATGCATTTCAACACCGCATCAAACAGTCTAATGATTTTTTTCCCCCAAAAAAAACTGTAAACGGGGAAGTCGATATATTTGCTGTGACATCTTCACATAAATAAATGACTAAAGTTTTGGCATCACAAGATTGAGGGTCACACACTCACACTCACAGCTTTTGCAGCTTGAAGCCAGGAGGCATCACTGACATTTTGGGGATAAAGGTCTTGATGAAACCTTGCTGTTTCACACACACTCACAGTGGCCTCACGAACAAATGCAAAAATGAGACCCATGCCAATTTCTCTGCAGCTTACATCTTCCATGAAAGCATTTGCTTTGTTTGAAAGGATGGGTTTATTAATATTTGAGCTTAACCCTTTAACCCCTGACGTGGTTGTGGTGAGTGTTCTGAATGTATGATTTATTTTAAATATTCAGTAAAAAAATAAATAAAATCAACCACTTCCTCAGTATAAAAAATTTCCAAATGTGCTGACAGAAAAGATGTGCTTTCCATAGACATCTGAGCATGCTCAGTGCACCTCCTGCTGCCTGTGTAATGGGGGGGGGTGTTAAACCCAGAGCAGTGGGTGAAACTGCTTTGTTGTCAAAATAGATGGTTTGCTTGTCAATTTTACTGTTTGCACTAGTCATGATTTTCCTTTATTATTATTATTATTATTATTATTATTATTATTATTATTATTATTATTTTGTTGTTACTATTAATAATAATTTTAAAAAACTTTTTATCAAGTTCTGTGCACTGTAAAAAGTAAAACATTGAATCAACTTCTAGGACGACACGGTGGTGCAGTGGTTAGCACTCGTGCTTCTCACAACAAGAAGGACCCGGGTTCGATTCCCGGGTGATCCTTGGGACCTTTCTGTGTGGAGTTTGCATGTTCTCCC
>JAQQZY010000013.1:11809111-11819513 GCA_030068375.1 Ostorhinchus rueppellii | reverse complement strand
GGGAGGAAACCGGAGTACCCGGAGAAAACCCACGCAGACACGGGGAGAACATGCAAACTCCACACAGATAGGTCCCAAGGATCGCCCGAGAATCGAACCCGTCTTGTTGTGAGGCACGAGTGCTAACCACTGCACCACCGTGGCGCCCCTCAGGTATGACAACCACACCAAATATGGAAGGGACAAACCTCTGCCTTATCTTAAACTCGGAAAAATCCTAAATATATTACATGCATCTGACAGGAAGTTTCATAAAGTGTGGAAGTCTTTCTTAATCTTTTTTTGACAATCCTATGACACATGTACAAAGTACATGCATACAGATCTGGTGACAGGAAAGGGTTTGGGTTTTGTTGGATTTTTTTCTTTTTTTGAGTGTGAATACCTGTTTGTAGTCGGTATTTTGAAATTCAATAAACATCTAAAGAGGAAGACAAAAACGTCAGTATGTTTAATGCTTGAATAAGTGACTGGATGCACCTTGATTTTTCTTTTTTTTTTGTTTTTACTAAGTACACTGTTTAGTTTTGGTTAAAATAAACCCAATTTAGTAAAACCTGACCCATCAAAAATTAGTCACAAAATTGAAATGTTTTGGAATACGATGATTATTATTCGCCTTTAACATTATCCAAACAAAACATGTTGCCATAGCATTTTGTTTACGATGTATTTTTTGTATCACCTTTAATACAAAGGGCATTTTTATAAAGCACCTTATGTACCTGCAGTATCAAATTTGATGCACACATTTTTAACGCAATTTAAGTGCACCATAAATAATCAGTTATCAAGTAATTATGCATTGTTTCAGTACATGAAGTACTTTCAATAATAATAATGTATTGTTTTTCTTAACAGAACTTTTTGAAAATGACCTTCCTGCAAAAAGTGTAGAGGTGATTTACAGATAGTGGCCATATTGGAAAGGGCAAACATAAAAATCGTAAAAAAAAAACAAAACATCTGCTGTCTTTAGTGGGATGATAATCCACAAGGGGGCAGAAAACATATCAGGTCATATACGATAGGTTTTTAAGGCAATTATTGATCTTAGTTCAATAGAGATCTCAGAACCTGGCGTAGCAAATATGATACAAATGATTTTATCGGGTTAACCAAAATATTTCCATATTTATATATTTATTATCTCGTCAACACCTGCTGGTTATTTTGGTTTATCATTAAAGTTGTCTTCTGTGTTTTCATAGTGTGGCATTCTGTATTATCTCAGGTTCAAAACACACCATAATTTCATTATATACATTTGACAAGTTTAAATTTTATCAGTTTGGGTCGCGACTTGTCATTGAAGGGTGATTGTGGGTCCTGAAGCCAGACCAGTGGAGAACTGCTGTTTTAAAGATCCAAGAGGGGCTAAAAACTACAGCCTGGATTACCAAAAAGAAACAAAAAACCCCACAAAACTACACTCAAGGGTACTTTTAGCGACAGTCTAAAATGTGGTAATGTTTGCTAGTGAGCTGTATCACCGGTTCAGTGCTGCCATGGGGACATGTGAGACCATACTGCAGATTTTACTGGACAGATTTAGTGTCCAGCTCGGGTCCCACCATTAAATATCCTTTTCTTCTGTTTGTTATGCTGTACACCAGGTGAAGAAGGATTTTGTTGTATCCCTGGGTGTGTTTGTGTGATCAGAATAATTCATGAACTGATGCCTTGATCCTGATGAAACTATAATGTGAGATGATATCGACAAGTCATTGGATTTTGCTACAACATGCTCAGTAATTTTAACCCTTTTTAGGGTGCACATAGAAATACTCTGAACCTTAACTTCAAGATTCAAGAAGTTGATTTACCATTTGTACATAACACACAGGAACTTTGGTGCGGTTGCCCCTAGGATCAAATAAAAACAAGGACACAAGATAACCATAAAATTCTATTAAAAAACAATGAAAAACTATACACATACAAAATATCTATATATGTATAGCTATATAACATAAAACCTGATATAAAAACCCTATGAGAACTGTTTAAAAACCCAGGAGACAATAAATACCATAATAGTTTGTTATTGGAGGGCATAAGAAAACTATTAATTTTGTGACATTTTTCAAAAATGTATATTGTTATATGGAAAGTCGAGGTCAATGAAATGACCATATTTGGTTCCTTACCTGTAAATAGAACAACAAAAAAATCTAAGAAATAAATAGAAATAATACAAGAAAACATATGTAAGGTGAACGTAACATTAGTTTTAGAATAATACAACAATGTAAGTGCTGATCCAGACACCTGTAGTTTTTACGCAGGGTAAAGCTGACTTAGGAAAAGGTGTCTGTATTTTACCAGCACTAAAATAAAAATTGTTTGGTAAATCATTCTTTTAAAATTTAAACAACATTTAATATCTTAATACATATATCTTGGTACTGAAATTATTAAATGTGTCATTCCTGTTTTTAACTTTTTAAAACTCCTGTCATCCAGTGCGGTCCTGCACTTGTCATGGGAATAACACTGTGTTTGTAAGGCTGTTGTATTTCCAAATTTCCAATATCTCCCAAAATATTGGTCATAGGAACTTGCAGTTTTTCCTAGTCTCTTCCTTGCCCAAAAATACGTAAGTATGCCAAACTGCAGCCCTCAGTTCTTGGCGGAGTTTGTATGATACCGAAGACACACAAAGACCACTTCCCTTTTATAATATAAGATAAGAGAACAGAACATTAGAACAGCACTTTTTTGTCAAAAATGATAATATCTGAGCATTGAGACCCAATGTATCAAATGTGATACAAAATTAAAAGTCATACATGAAAATCTATATTTGCAAAAAAACAACTTTTTTGGTTCTTCAGAAGTGTCTGTCTCTGGAAAACAATATATGTGTGAGATTAATGGTGTGTTTCCACTGCGAACCCGACACAACTCTACTCAGCATGCATCAGCGCAACACGATTCTACCCACTTGTCGGACTGGCATGGTTGTGTTTCCACTGCCAGCCCGACTAGTTGAAGTGGGCGGAGTTGACACCGCTGTGCGGTCATTTTCAGGCGACTAAGAAAGTGTCACGCCATGGTCAGTAAAGTAAACAACCATGATGGAGGCACTGGATGACATGGAGGCGGTACTGCTGCTGTTGTTTGCGCTGTGATTTATTGTCACTGAAAACGCCAAACGACAGACGGCAGGTCTGTCTGGTGTGATTATTTAAGATCCCCGAGCTTTGTTGCATGTAGCTGGTCCCAGGTCCTACCCCCAGTGGAAAAGGGCCATATTGGGGTAGAGTCGAACCGTGCTGAGTAGAGCCGTTACAAAAATGCGCAGTGGAAAAGGGCCATAAATCTCCAGAAAAAGACGGAAGAAGATCATTCTGTGGGAGCTGATAGATACTGACCTCTCTGCTGACCTCGCTTGTGTACTACACCAGATGAAAACCACGGAAAAGACAGAAGACGACAACTTTGTAAGACGTGACAAAATGAGACAATATTGAAGATGCAATAAGATGAAAACAGAATAAAAGACAAAGGATGAAAATGACATAACGGATGAAACAACACGAGGCATAACAAGACAAAAACAGGTTAAAAAGAAACACAATAAAGGAGGCTTTCAGAGACGGTGTACAGTCAGTGTCGCGTTTGTTCGTCTCTCTTTGTTTTGCGTTTTGTGTGTCTGTCAGTTGAGGTGGGGCTGAAGAGCTAACACAAGAGCCTATTGTTTTTGATGGAAAAGTTGAGGTATTCTTGTAAAACTTAAAATTAACCGCTTGAGTCTCGAACTTAAACTCATTGTTTTTACTGAAACAGATAAAAAGTTATTTGTATTAAGCAAAAAATAATAATAATAATAATAATTATTATTATTATTATTTCTTTCAGCCATACCTTTAAATACTGTTGTAAACATAATGATACACACTATATGGACAAAAGTATTGGGACACATTGAATTTTGGTGTTTCGGTTCTAACGGGTCTGGGATACAAATCAATAATTTCATAATATAGTTTTATATTGGAATAAATATTACATTAGTTCATTTGGATTAAATCGTCATCTTTGGTGCCTCAGACGTTTTAAAAAATTATTTCTCTCAGTATTGATTTTTTTTTTTAATCCATGACTATGGTTTTCAATGTTCAGCCTCTAAATTTCTAAAATGCTTTTCATGCTCTGAATGTAAATAATAATTTTCTACCACAACTAATCATCTACTTTCTTCACGTCTCACTCGAGAAGAAAAATCACCCATTGAATTGTAAGGAAATATTGATCAGTGTGAACAGGACATCCTACAGCTGTCGCCATGATGAGCCATTCTTTTTTTCCACATACTTTATAAACATCAACATTTCATTAAAGCTTAATGGGACATTTTTCTTCCTTGTTACTTATTTATATTCATAAATAACAAACACAAATCAATACTGAAAGAAATTATTTAAAAATGATCTCTGAGGCATTTTAGAAGCAAAGATAACAAATTAATCAAAACTAACCAATGTAATAATATTTATCCCAATATAAAAATATATTATGTCATTATTGTTTTGGATCCCAGACCCCTGTTAGAAAAGAAACATCTGCGTTCAACATGTCCAAATACTTTTGTCCATACGGTGTATGTTTTTGCACTGTGCTTCAAACAGTCTAAAGCTCTGTTATAACTCTAAAGGTAGATTACATCACTGTATTGTCAGTGTTTGGAGGCCAGAGTTCTTTGATTTTGTTCATCCTTCGTACAAATAATATAGTTACAGAAGAATAGTTCAGCTGAAAAACTCTCTGTTCGATGTGTCTGGGTTGATCCTTCCAATATTTGGTCGATATTTGCCATCCAAACTTCAACATAAATGTGCAACACAAGTAGTTTTTATTAATATGTATGTCAGACAAATGGCATTATGCAATGAGAGTGTATTGATTCGTAGCATTCCACCTGTAAATAGATCATTTACAGAGATACAGGAGATTCATTCCAGTCAATAATTGCCTATTAAACCACCCCAATAAAAACATGGAGGCCACAATATGGATAAAAGTACTGGGGTATAATTCAGGTGTTTCTTTGGTCATGGGGAGCTAGGTTACAAAATCCTAATGATAAATGTCATAATATAATGACCTCTGGCAAGGAGGTGATGTTTTTGCCGGCATTTATCCGTTTATCTGTTTATGTTCAAAATAACTTGAAAAGTTCTGAACAAATTTGGATGACATTCTCAGCAATTGTTCGAAATGGGACGGGGAACAAGTGATTGAATTTTAGTGGTGATCCGGATCAACGTCTGGATCCAAGAATTTTTTTAAAGGTTTCTTTATCATTGGGAGAAAGGGCATGATGCCACTGAGTTGCATATGAGGTCATTCAGCGCCATCTAGCGGAGGAAAGTTCAAACGCTACTTTGGCGGAGGTCTGCGCTCTCCGAGTGCTTTTCCAGTTTCATATTGTGATAAATATTGCCATAAACATTGTAATTTTGTTTATAGTCATGGTTACTGTAATTGTTTCTTTATCATGTACACTTACAAACCTCTAGTCTATGGGGTATTGTTTTTGGTTCAGGTTGATTGTTAACACTTCAGCAGCGAAACTATTGGTCGAATTCATACCACATTAAGTGTATACATTACCAGTGAGCCAGAGTAGATGTCATTACATTTTAGGAAAAGTAGATCAGATAAACATTTTTCATGAATGTTTTAAATCCCCCCCATTTACTTATAATTGGCAACATTTCACGTCTATAAAATCATCAATTTTGTTTCAATTTACTTCAAACTTGGTACATATATAGAGGCAGTTGATATGCTGACATCAGCACACGCATAGACATGATGACATCAGCTGGATTGATGCCAAATTAAGCTACAATACATGCAAGGGGAGGGGTTTGTTGTGCCTGACACCACTTTTTTTTTTTTTTTTTCTTGACCATAAATACTGATTTCAAACTGTAAGTAACTATCTGGTTCAATTCTCACTCAGGAACAATAAATCAATCAGCCTTCAAAGTTCATATAAATATTGATTTGACATTTACTGTGACTTATTTACAACAGCTGAAATGAACGTCTTTACCGTGACAATATTTCAAGTTATATAAGCTGATGAATCTGATGCGCCCCACTGTTTTTGTCCAATTCGTGTCAGCATTCGGTTTGTTTTGGATACAAGGTCCTATTTTTTATTCTAATAGAATTCATCAGTACTTCAGCATCTTCAGTCTGCTTCAGTGTTCATAAAACCAACTCTCAAACACAGGGTCTGAATATGCAGAAAGGTTTGACCGTGATCACAAAACTGTCTGGAACACGTGAGTTGTCTGAGTGTGGTACTTAACACTATAAATGAAGTAATTTACACACGTTTAACCCATAAAGACTCAGTGCTACTTTTGTAGTAGTTCCCAAATATTTTTTTCTCTATATTTAATATTTCTCCAGCAATTTGCCACCATTTATTATAAAATAATCCTTCGTATTTTGCATTATTCCAGTGAAAATCAGGAATTTCCTGATATTGAATGTGCTGATCATGTAGATGTTCATAAATCCTCAGAGTAAAGTTGAGGGTTATTATCCTCCAAAAAAACCAGATAAAACTGAAGAAAAAGTGATGTTTTCAGTAAAATATATCATTTACCATGTAAAAAACGAACCATTAAATCATTGACAGAAAATTCCATTTGTTCAAAACTGAAGGCTTTATTCATCCTTCTGAACAAACAAAACAAGTTTTTCAAATATCAACTTCCAAGTATGACTTTGAATTTTGTATCATATTTGATACATCAGGTCTCAATGCTCAATTATTATTTTGAATAAACAAAACTCAAGCAGTCTAACAAATTTGTAAAAAAAAAAAAAAATTCAAAATTGGTAAAGTTCTGCCTCCGGTGAACAAATTCCTCACCTATTGTGGGTTATCCGTGTTCTGCATGTATCTAATTGTATACATCAGGTTTTTCAGGGAAAAAAATATTACAGCAATCATGTTGAGGGCCTCAAAACTCATGTATCAAATGTGATAAACATAAAACGTGTCTCCACATCAAAATAGGTCATATCTGATGACCATGGAAAGGTGACAAACTGCATTTTACACCAATAATTCACATGTATTGGTAGGATTAGTAGATCAACAAATGTTAAACATTGTACATCAGTAGATGATGTTGGTCACCAGTGGATGTTTGGGTCTTTATTGGTTAAAAACAAAAGTGAATGGGATTATATTCAATTATATTTTAAATTTTCACTTGAATATTGCTTTTGTTTTTTACATAAATAAAGACATATCCTCCATAAGATGCAACTGAAAAGCAATAAACTGGTGCAGAAAAAGCCCCAAGATGCAGGAAATAAAGAGTTGCTTTACCCGTACCACCTTTTATGTATATTTCTGTCTGATTTTGTTAAGAATTTGAGATTTAACAGACGTAAATTGCACCAAATATGAAATAAAAGCTGAATCCACAGCTTGTGCATGTAGTTGTACTGTCGGGTCCTTGCAGATTTCGCTTTCATATGCAGCACAAGACTCCAACACAGGTTTTCCCCCTGGGGCTAAATCACCCCAGTCAAGTAAAATAAGCAATTTTGCAGCAGGTTTTTGGAGATTAGACTGACTCAAACTTAAGTCTCATTCGCAGCTGAACAACCGGCGCAGATAGGAAGCGAAAAAACGGCTTGTTGGTCGTTTTATTCAAGCATTCACGATTCAGCCGAGCTCCGTTATCAGATCCTTTCATAATGGCGACGTGGTTCAGAGCCGCGGTTCGGATTGAAAATAGGTTTCTGTTACAGTTCGTAAACAATCTGATAATTTACTTGGCAGTATAGTGAAATAGAGGAGGGGGAGACACAGACAGAAACAGTGAAGCTGAAAAGGCATGAAGACATCTGCCAATTCAATGGTAATTATAGTCTCAGGAAAAATTCTCAAATCAACAGAAAAAACATATTGAACTATGGATTCCTGCCCAGAATGAGGTGCTGACAGTATCTCCTCGTGCTATCTGAAACTGTCACAGAGCTTATTCCTCACTTTTGGGTCTCTTGAGTGCAAGAAGAAGGAAAAAAAAAAAAAAAAAGAAAGAAACACCCTGCGTTCAATCTCATCCACCGGCAAAGCCATCACTCACGCGGTCATATTTGAATTAGATGTCTAGACATACAGTTTGCCAAAAGACTACTCCTCTTCATCGTGGAGGGTTCCCTTGCAGCCCTTATCCTCTATCAAAATGATAGAGTCCTAGAAAAAAAAACAAAAAAAAAACCCAAGCCTGCCTAGAAATGAATGTAGGTGTAAATGGATGCTATCTGAGGAGGTTTCCAGGGAATGGGTCTCTGAAGTCCTGCATCACCCACTTCTTGGAAAAAGGGAGGGAAGGGGTGGGGGGGCATGAAGTGCAACAGAAGGAGTGTTTGATATAATATCCTATCACCACAAGCAGGAAAACCCACCAAATGATAATGGATGAAGAAAAAGGTCAAGCGAAAGAATAAATATTTATGACGCTAATTCCCTGCACGGGTCCGGAGTGAGCATCCTCGGTTTAAATAGGGGTTCACAAGTCTCTGGTGAGACCGAGTGAGGCCAGTCTCGCCCCGGTCTGGTCATGATCAGCGCTCACAGTGGTGACCTTGAGCAGGAGATAAAATTAGGAATTCAGCCCTACTGGCCCCCAACCAGTTTGGACCAGTGTTACTTTGAAAAAATGCAATGTGGGTCAATAGAATTTGAACTGATAAAATGGGTCTGTATTATACGCTTTATTGAGAAAGTGACTATTTTTGGTCATTTCAGCCTACATTACAAGACAGTGACAGTTCCAGTGAGTCAACAATATCAGGTCCAAAGTGGTCTCCAGGGTCTGTGAGGTCCACCTGGGCATGAACAGTGAGTGGACCTGCTTTGTTCGGTACCAGGAAGTAATGGTACTAATGTAAGGAATGATGTTCAAAGGGATGATGGAACTTATGGCACTTATGTTGGGATGTGTTTCTCTGGTATTTTTCAACCCATAAAGACCCAAACATCCATCATCTACTCATCTAAACTGTTTAATACCCATCAAACTAAGGAAATAATTGGTTTGTCATTTTTTCATGGACATCAGATATGACCCATTTGGACATTCAGAGGCTCTGGAGTTACCATGGAAACACCGTCATCTTCCAAAACATTGATTCACCAGTAAATCCCATGGAGTTAGATCAATGACAGTGGATGAACACACTTGTTTTTATCTTAAATTATTGATGTTTTTGCTGCAAGTCACCTTTTCTTCAGTTTTCTCTTCTTTGATATTATACCGTTTGTATTACTGTTTACTATGAACATGTGACCATTGAAGTAAACATAGAAAATGACAATTTGCACTGAAAAAAATGCAAAATAAACAGGATAATATCATAATAAATGAATATAAATCACAAAAATTAGACCATAAAGTAATTTGAAAGTGACACAATAGTAGAACTGGGTCTTTATGGGTTCTTGGATTTTTAGTTTATTTGTTTATTTTTGTGACTTCTAGGCAAGGAATCAAATGCAGTCACTTCACTGACCTTCATTTTCTCCATGGCAATAAAAATGTGAAAAATTGCACCATAAAAAAATAAAGTAAATAAATAAAGTCTGGTTACGTCCTCCGATCACAAACTAAGGTCGACATTTTGAATTTTAAAGGAGATTCTATGTGTGTCCTTATAAGAAGTTACAAAAAATAAGTGCCTGAGTTTATTATTTATACATGTGCATTACAACTTACAGATCATCATGGATCAAAAAATACACAAAAATTTAATAACAGGCAAAATATTGATACAATTGCATTTATTTCTCTTAAGACACTTAAGGTTATTGTTATATTTTGTGAATGGATAACTTGCAAATGTAAATATTTTCATGTAATTCTACTTTTTTTTTTACACTAAAAGACAAAAATAAGCCCTTCCTCTTTTTTGTGATAATATTTCACTGATCTGAGCCACTTGGGATTGAATTAGGCATGATAGTATCATCAGCATAATTTTTTCATTTTACAAATTCACCCCACGGGCCATGTTAGACCCTTGGCCATATGTTTGACACCTATAACATAGAGCACAGGTGTCAAACATGCGGCCCAGGGGCCAAAACCAGCCCACCAAACAGTCCAATCCGGCCCCTGGGATGAATGTGTCAAATACATAAACTAGAAAAGCACTCGGAGAGCGCAGACCTCCGCCAAGATAGTGTTCGTTTGGTGTTTTTTTTTTAAGGTAGTGTTAGTACTTTTTTTAAGGTCGTGTTTTGTTTTTGTTTTTTTTTTTAAGGTAGTGTTTGTTTGTTTGTTTTTAAGGTAGTGTTTGTACTTTTTTTAAGGTAGTGTTTGTACTTTTTTTAAGGTAGTGTTTGTATTTTTTT
>JAQQZY010000013.1:11765197-11785519 GCA_030068375.1 Ostorhinchus rueppellii | reverse complement strand
AGGAAGTGTCTGGGGAGAGGGAAGTCTGGGCATCCCTGCTTAGACTGTTGCCCCCGCGACCCGGCCCCGGATAAGCGAATGAAGATGGATGGATGGGTCCCATTAAAATTATAATGATTTCATGCTCTAGTATTTGAAATGAAAAATATTTGCCATGTATTTGTCCACACTGCTTCTTGTAAAGTTGGAATAAAATGCATGTAATCATTGTACCGGGTTAAAGTACAAATTATCTATCTATCTATTTATCTAGTCTTTTTTTGCAGTTCGTTTAGGACTTAACTTTCAATATCTGCACATTAATTATCATTATTATATGAAATAGATGCTTAAAATAGTGTTACAGCAACAAAAACAAACAAAAAAAAAACTTGAAATACCAGCCACTGTTATGTTTTCTAGATATCAGCCACTTCCTCAGTTTGTCGGTGGTCCATGCCATGCAAGGGCTTGTCCTTCCATGATAGCCCCTCTGGTTCCTCGTCCTTACTGGGCTTTTGTTGCCTGAGGCATTTACTTAGCAGTTGGTCACTGGGGGCCATCTCCTTGATATATTCCTGGAGGTTCGCTATTTCCTCCTGGACAGTAGTTCTGATACTTACTAGTCCTCAGCCCCCCTTCACGGCCTCAGTGAGTTCTGGATGAACTCTTAGTGTCCTGTTGATGTTAACCACCCCAGTATCCATGTGTGTGGCATTGAGTCGTAGTCAGTCCAGGCAGTGCGCAAGTTGGTGTTCCTTGACTTACAATCTCTGGCAAATGCCCTGTCAACCAGTAGCTGGTGTTTGGCTCCTGTGGTGTTGTTACCTACTCCTTTCTGTGCTCTGCTCTCCTACTCATCTTAGCCGAGCTGCGAATTATATATTAGCAGTTGGTTCATCTATCTATAAATTGCATCAAATTACAAATAAATAAGTCCCACATAATAAAAAAAAAGCATATCATAATTGTAACAAATATACTTAACCTTGTTATATCTGTATTTTCTGTATTTGCTCCAGTAGATCTCATCTGATAAGTATTATCTGAATGGGAAACAGAATGAATAATAAATGAAAAAATGAAAGGAAAGGACAGGAAAGAACTGGAATAAAGTGAATGGAGACGCTTTAGTATAATTATCGTGCACTTAACACGATAACCCTTTGACGCTGTTTATCTGATGGTGCTCCGTGCTTTCGTTTCACCATCGTCCCAGTTTGATCCTGTATTTGAGGGAATGATGCAAAGGTTAGAGTGTTACGGTATCTGAAATACTAGACATCACACGTTGTCATCCAGTCTCCGTGTTTGTCGATGCCTCCTCGTTCCCTATGGTACGATAATTCTGTTTCCTCCTTGCAAATAAGAACACCCCCCCCCCCCCACTCCTCATCGTCCCCCTGCCTCCCTTTTTATCTCTGAGCCGTCTCCTCTTTCACTGATGCTCCGATTTCCTCCTTTTCGTTCACCCCTCTCCCCTCCTCTCCTAAACAAAGTCAGCGTGGGTGTGATTGGGCATGAATTTGCATTAACAAATCGAGCAGGCGGCAGTTTTTGGATGATTCAGCCTCAATCCGAGCATGAGTGGGTGTATGTATGCATGCATGTGTGTGTCTGTCACATCTACGCCAGGGTGTGTTTGTGTGTCAACTTCCCTCTGCAGGCATCTTACTTCCCAGCCAGTCAGACCCACACACACACACACACACACACACTCAAATGTGCTTGACATATTAATGCTTTCGGAAATATTAGGGCCCTTGCTGCTGCACCTGCCAAGGATTACCCCATCTGCACCTAATGAGAATTCATGTTACATATAAAAAACAGCCAGGAGGACGTCAGAGGCCTCACCATCATCTCCTCATATTCCGATTCGACTCCAAAGAGCCAAATTCAACTTACTTTCACCAAGAAGAACGTACATTGTAAAATACCTAGGAAGCAAGAGAATATACAGTGTTAGTTTTGCAGTTTTAAACCATAAAGATGCAGTGCTACTTGTGTGACATTTCCCAAAATTTCTTTTTCTTTTTTTTTATAAATATATTTAACTTTTCTTAATCCTGTATAGCCTGACCATGAAATCATCGACAGGAAATTCCAGTTCTTTGAAACTGGAGCCTTTATTGGTCCTTTTTTCAAATATCAATTTCCATGAATGACTTTCAATTATGTATCATATTTGATACATTAGGTCTTAATGCTCAAATTTTATTATTTTTGAACAAACAAAAGTATTATTACACAAACATGTCTACCAAATTGATAATTTCTTTTCAAAACTGGTAAAGTTCTGGCTCCTTCCTCATGAATGATAATCGGCATGTTTCTACTACACTGGTCCATTGATAGGAGTAATGGATCAATCCTTTAAACCCTTAGCCTAAAATGGTCCACCAGGACTTTTTTTTTTGTTCTTATTTTGACTATAAAAAGGTTAGAAAATATGCTGTGAGTGAGCCCTTTTTCCCGTTTTTTTTAAGAGCACTAACAACTTTCTTACACTTTCAATTAACTACGTTATAATTCTATTAAAACGGTTTCTTCTCCAGCTTCTCGTACAGGTAGGGGTGAAATTACCGTAACGACCCAATAAAACTTACGAAGCGCAGCATCTCAGGGTTCAAAAACTGTTGAAATTTTTCTAATTGCACAAACAGTGACAGAGTTACATCCCTCCAAACTGCATATGTCGGTGATGACACGTCAGGTTTTAAAGAGTTCCACAGAACTGAGAGGTCTTAATGGGTTAATAGAGAAACTGTATTATTCAAATAGGCGGACTCAAGGTTTGTACAAATGAGAAACGAGGCGAACGAGTGCAAAGTTTCAACTCAATTGACGACTTAAAAGTACACTTGGCTTTCCAAGAGAGACCCAAAACGCAGCTCTGTTCATGATTATTAGTGTGGGAGTAGTGAGAGTATACACACGTCTATTAGCTTCGTGGTGAACAATAAATACTTTTGAAATCCCTGAGAGGTTGTGTGTATTAATAAGCCGGTGATGCGAGGCTCAATGTGCGCGACAGTGCGTGTCAACATAGGTGCACATCATCCGAGCGCCTTTGAGAAAATAAAAGACACATGGAAGCAAAGCAGCGCCATGTGCTCGTCTCCGATCGCTCTGTTGTCTGATTCGCTTTGGTTTTTTTTTCAAAGTGTGAACAATCAGCAGGACACCACGGTGGCACGATAAAAGAAAAGAAATGATGGGAGAGTAAACATGCGATATCTTTCATTTTTTATCCCTCATGGCGTTTTTCTCCCTCCAACAAAATTAACATTGGCATATGAAATTCCTATGTTACTGTCATCTGAACCTCATGCATTTTTTCCCCCAGCTTAAATACACATGTTTGTCAGTAATTCCATGGAGTGATTCCTATTTTGTGCCAACTTCCACCGGGGGGTCCACCCACCCTACATTCTTTGCCAAGGCAATAAAGTGAGACCAGTTATTATGTAAAAAAAAAAAACAAAAACTGCATTATGTAATGACTTCACAAAATGTCATCAAGTTTCACTCTATTATATAAGAACACCCACTTCTTTGTTTTGGACAAATCTGATGTTTTTTGTTTTTAAACATTTTTCCTGCTTTTTAAAAAAAACCAAAAACAAAAGAAAAAAACCCTTATTATTTTCCCCTGCATTTCATTTATTGGGCTTTGTTTGGTTTAGACCCACTGGTGATCAAAATCATCTACCAATAAAAAAATATTCAATAACTTCCGATCCACTAGTCCTATCAATACGTGCAAATAATTGGTGTCAAATACAGTTTTTCATCTTTTCATGGTCATCAGATACTTGGATATTTGGATGGTCAGAGGCTCTGGAGTTACCATAGAAACCCTCTGAGCTTCTACAACATCGATTCACAGTTTGAGTTTCTAATATTAGAAACTTTGAAGTTTTTTGAACATCTACATGATCAATAAATAAAATATAGGAAAACACATTATGTAGACTAAAAAAAGCAAAATGAAGAGAATAATTAATGATGCTAAATTGCTTAAGAAAAGTTAAGTAGAGAAAAATTATCTAGGAACTGAGGCACTCAGTAGTATTAAAGTTAAGCTTTTATTTCAGCATGGCCAAGATGGACGCCCAAATGCATCCTCCTATATAAAGGAAGAGGTCACGTGACTGGGCGGGGCTTAAAGATAAGGATGCAGAATTCAAATTACAACACATAGCATATGAGCAAACGACAGTCTAGGACATTTTAAGCATAAAATCATCACATTAGATAGAAAATCAGAAATAGATTACACATGCAAGATGAAGAAAATAATTCATGGTGCTAAATTGCTTAAGAAACATTAAATAGAGAGAAACATCCATTTGGGAACTACCACAAAAGTAGCACTGGGTTTTTATGGGTTAATGTGTAACTCCACCCTCTGCATGACTCTATAAAATACTACAAGTTAAGAAAAAGGCTGAGCTTTTGTGAACATTGACATGATCAATAAATGAAACACAGGGAAATACCTGATTTCAACTGAAAAAAAGGCTAAATGCAGAGGATAATATAATAAGAAATGAAGATAAATCATTTAAGCCTCTAATGCCAAATGTGTAATATTCAGAGGCTGTGTAGTTACCGTGGAAACACCATCATCTTCAACAACATTGATTCACCGATAAAAACCCATGGAGTTGGATCAATGACAGTGGATGGACACACATTCAGGTTCATGATAAATTTTGTTGCAAAATGTCCCAGTCTCTTAATTTTTCTCTGTTTCTGATATTATGATTTAATCTGAGCTTTTATGAACAGCAACATGATCAGTGAATTAAATATGGGAAAATATCTGATTTTTTTTTTTAATTGAAGAAAAGCTAAATACAGCGTATGATAATATAACAAATGATGATAAATTGCCAAAGAAAGAAAATTTCATTTGGGAACAGAGAAGATTTCATATGGAAGAGCAACATTGGGTCTTCATGGGTTAATTTTTTTCCCTTTAGAAGGGAAGAGTTGGGTCCCCCTCTTCCTCATCTCTTATTGCTGTCCACTTGGATCTCCAACAAACCTTTTGTTTGTTATTTCAAACTTTGAGTTTAATCATGGGCGTAATTGGAAAATAAAAACATAACATTTGTGCCTGTCTAAATCGGTCCTATCATGTGATTTAATTTCTAAAGGCTTTGCTTCTGCGGGGAGGTTGTAACAATGCAAAATATCTTTTGACAGCTGCAAAAAAAATAAAAATAAAAATGTTGCTCAATAAATTTATTAGACCAACTGTCATGGAAACAAGAAAACATAAATAACTTCATAATATATGAAAAACTTGTTTCAAATTAAAAATTTAATTGTTATTCATTAAGAAAATGACCAATTGGAACAACAAAATAGTCCTTGTTGACAAATAATAACCAAAAATGTCAATTGTATTTTCAGAAACCATTAAACTTGAAAATGTATGGATAGCAACAATACTTCTAGTTTAGCATTAAAGATATGGTTTTGATTAAAAAAAAAAAAATCCTGCATATACTGGTGGATTAACCATTACCATTGTAGAAACAAAGATATTTTGGTTAAACAGAAATACTGTTCAATTATGTTAGCAGTGGCAAACACCTTATAGTGGGAGGAGGGGGAGAATACATATGCTAAACACTGTAAAAGGTATTCCCAGGTCTGCTTTTGACATGAAGTCCTTCAGTGGGGCTTAATTTGTAATATAAATGTGATAAACAGACTAAGATCACAATAAAGCCGGCTGAAATTATTGTATGGGAAGTTAGTTTTTAAAAAAGCACACAGTCATATGAAGCGCTGCTTTACTGCCTTTCCATTTTCTAATAACTACTGCAATATGTAATAATTTACTGTAAAATATGGAGAGATTTTCCACACACTGCATTCAAAAATGTGGCTGCCGTTACATAATGAAGTGAAACTTGATGTTTTTCAAGTTATAATGTAATGTTGTGTTTTCTCATAATGTGCTGGTAGTGTAGAGGCTTTGCTGAAAACCTGTTCGACAATGCACACAGCGCTAGACCAGAATGAAGATATACTTTTTTTTTGTATGATGGTTCACTCAAGCCACTGGCAGGATGAGACTGGAGTGCCTTTAATGGCTGAGCTCTAAGTGGGTGGCTCGACCAACGGCTCAACTTGAGTGCAGAATGAAATTATTTGGAGAAGTCTGAAGATGACTGTTGTCTGAATGTCACTGAAGTCCACGTCGGTGACTATAAAGCACCGCTTTTTCTAGGGCGGCAAACTCATTATACAGAAACAATAATATTCTGTGATATTTTAACCTTTTTATTTAACATATCAAACAAATAAAAATACATCTGTCCTTGAATTCCCCCACAGTAATCTCCATACGAAGCGTCTTCCTGTGTGGCCCTGGCTCCAAGGTTGACAAACTTGTGTTTTTCCACCATTGCTCTGTAGAAATAAATTAATGACAAATTCCCAGAGGGAGCTTCCTGAAATAAAAAGATCAGTGAAAGAAGAGAGACAAGGTTTTCAGCCCTCACAAAGCAGAAGCTTTTGACAGACGGAGATGAGACTGGCCTCCTCTTTTCTTTCACCTCTGCTAGTCATTCCCTTATTGGGCTTTTCTTTCTGATCTGTCGCTTCTTGCCATTTCTTTTCTTCTTCGGTAGAATAAATGACCCTGGAGGGTTGGCAGGCTGTGAGCAGAAGCTAGTCAATCAAGATTTGAGAAGAGAGGGAGAAGATCCAAGACATCATGCTGGATTTGAGACTGCATGGGGCTAGCGTGTGCATACGTGCATGTGTGCGTGGATGCGTGTCCGTGTGTGTGCGCTCCGGCGGGGGGTTGTCAGCACAGGTTGGCCTGACACAGGAGTCGGTTTCAGAGGTTGCCTAGGAAATGAGGCAGAAATGATTCCGCTAACTCCGTTCTTACGACGGACAGGAAAAGTGACTTTGGGGAGTTAACAACCACTCCGACAAAGGACAGGCTGAGCTGAAGTTAAAAAACAAGGTTTATGCAGGGCCGTCTTAACAACATTATGGGCCCCCGGGAAAAGCAGTGTACTGGGGCCCCTACGACAATTGCTCATTATTATTGGCTTGAACTCATGGTCTTCAAGATGTTTTCCATGCACATAAATGAAAGACAGTTCAAACAATGCTGCCCCATTGTGCTACGAAGCAGATTTTTTAATACGTTTCAGCCTAGAAAAAGAACATTCTTCTGTACAGTTGGTCACAATCATGCACAGGAACACTCGAGTGCAATTTTTATCATTTGGAAATTATTTTTCTGTATAAACTGTAGCAAAAAAAAAAAAAAAAGTTTTTTTTTTTATTTCAGTGCCAAACAAACTCTATAATATCACCCATATCACGTCATGTGCAACCACAATGTCAATACTATTTTAATGTTTAATTCTAATTTTCTATTTATATAAATACCAAATTTCTCATTTTCTTTTACATATAATTTCCCACTTGTTTACTTTTTTTTTATATTATCATTTACCCATCTTTTCTTTGCACTTCTTTGTTGTATGGTGCTGCTGTTAACTGTGAACTTTCCCAACAGTGGGATAAACAAAGTCATACAGTATCTCTCTACCTACAAAATGATTAAAAAATTCCTGTACAAAATGGACATAAAATGACTGAGTAATTGTAGCAAAATAAAAACAAATCTATATAAAAACAATGGGGGAAAATTGGAGTAAAAAACCCCAAAAAAACCAAACATTTTTAAAAATTATTGAAAAAAGCGGAAAAGAAATCAGCAATTGGTAACGTAACTACACACCTGTGATTGGTATGTATCATAAATGATACATGGAGCATTTGAGGGTCCTCTTCCACAATGCAACTAGATAATGTCTTCCATTTCTTGAAAACATTTGCCCTCTTGGTGATATAGTCATCTTTTCCATCATAAATCTTCCTTAGGCTAGGAGGTTAAAAACTGTAGTCTTTGTTAATACAAGGTGCATTGAAGGGTTAACATACATGCATGGGGCCTCTATTCTCGTGGGGCCCCATGCATTAAGATGGCCCTGGGTTCCATAAGACCACCTGGACTTGGGTAAAGAGTCTGTAATTACCTCTTGACCATGACATTTAGTCCTTGCCTGGAATATACATCCTGGTGACAAAGGAATTAAAAATGCATGGTGATCTGACTCCTACCTGGAGTTCAGGAAAGTGTCTGATTTCTTGATGAATCTTGTCCGCAACTTGGTTTGTTGGAGAATTCACTACAATCTTTGCGTTATTCACACGGGTGACCTGAATGAAAAGTTCGATTTACTTGAGCCGCAAAGCATCTTATCGAAAAGGAAGGGGGATTTTTCTGTAAGGTAATAAACTCAAGGAAAGAAATCCAGGTTTACTCCACAGAAGTGAAAGAGGCTGAATCAAAATATGATTAAAAGCTAATTAAACACGCCATTAAATCTGGAATGGATGCGGTTGCCTGTAGTTTGCAATGAGGTTCATGTATCACGCCCAGCTGTCCGGTTAAGCGTGGGCCGTTTCATTTGTCACCGCCGTGTGGCTTCAGCGTTTACAGAAATAGTTTTCTTGGTCGATTTGCTCCGATCCGCTCTCAAAACTTCTTCTTTGAGGTCTTCAGATGTATCTCACACTCCGACAAATCGCTCTAACCAATTCTTTAACATCTCTGCATGCGCTGAAAATATGCTGAAGTATGGGCATATTATATTTCCCAGATGCTTCTATAAATGGATTCCCGATCCTCGTTCAGATAAGGTCAAAACCAAGCCCGTATCAGTTTATTCTAATTGATTAGAGCTGATATATAATCAGAAGTTTTATGTAACACTGAAGTCTGACATTTAATACAAAAAGTCAAAGCCAAGTCAGAGTTTGTCTGAACTTTTACTTCATATCCTCTTTCATTTGTTGAACTTTGTAGGGGGTTTAGCATCTGACCTTTTGATGTAACGAATGCTTTTCTGAAAAATTAATAAGATACCATGCAAGCCATTGTAGGTTTCCTCTTTCATGCATGTAATGTGCATCTTTCATCCATCAGTTCCACTAGGGATGGAATAGACTCTTTGATGATGTAAAGGTTTTGCAAAGTTGCATCTATACATTCACCTGACTTCATGAAATTGAATTATTTCATCATTGTTTAATAAGTGCACTGAACAGGCAGTTTCTTACACGTATCCTCATTATGTATTTTGAACTAAACATCCTGCAGAGTTTACTCACACAAACTACCTCTTGCATTGCTCATGACTGTTATCCCTTCTTAATTGCGATACATTTATACATGGGCACCATCTACAATGTGACAGTGATTGCGAAATAAAAGTGTTCGGCAACAATGAGAATGTTCTTTAATGAGGCGTCACTCAAACTTGTGTGGGTGGTCAACTCCACCCTTTTGTGCCGACTATCTTCTCATCTTCGCATCAGCATCAAGTTTCCATCTATAGAGACGGAGCCATCTGTTACTAATGCGACAAACTGTTGCAAGGTGACACGCAGTGTTTTGTGCCACCAGACGTTTCAATGTTTTGTCTGTCGCTAAAGAAAAGACAAGAATCCTATCAAATACCAAGAATATGGACTGACAAAAAATGTATTCCTAACATTTATAAAATTCTACAACTAGATGAACCAGATGATACCTCCTATGTGAAGGAGAAGTGGGAACTGGAAGCTAATATTCTAAAAGAGTGGTGACTGGGAAGAAAGTCATTAAAGAAGTCAGAAGTTTACAAATAGCCCAACATGGAAAGAGTTCGACTGGAAGATTAAGGGCGTTTTCACACAGCATACTCAAGTCCATATCCAAGTACCCTGGACCATGAACGCAACCATTCCGTGCTAGAGTACCATACCCAAGACTAGTTGAGAAGGTAATCCTGGGTCTCTAGTGACCCCCATGACCCTAGTGAGGATAAAGTGGGTTCAGATAATGAATGAGTGAATATGACACTGGCCATAGAGTAAACTTTACAAATTTTGAGTGGGACCAAATGTTTTCTGAAACAGTTACATTCAACTCTATTATATTGACATTGTTTTTGTTTTGTTTTTTTTTCCTGTGTAGGGTTTAAAGACTCCTGTAGAAGTTTAAGTATCAACTCAAGCTTCTTACTCAAGTACAAGTGTAAAAGGACTGGTTTCAAAATTACTTAAAAAGTATAAAAAGGTAAATGTAAGGAGGGAAAAAATGCCATTAGGGCAAAAGCTTAGGTGGCTCCACAGGGGCCTTTAGTACAGTACCCCACCTCCCCCAAAAAACATTTTTGTAAAGGTGATAATGGCTATAATGTTATATTAAAATGTTAATGGTAAATAATTTGAGATGTGCTAGGCTACCTTTTTAAGCCACATATATCTACACTGAAAATGAACCCATTTTAGTCCAATGCAAATGTATCAAAGAACCTTATATGTGCACTAGTGAGCATTAAGATGCGTTTCATGGAATGGAAGATAGGATGACTAGTTGAATACAAGTACTGGAATGGTCCAAAAAGTCAGGTGGGATGGATCGTGTACAAACCAAATGGGTGTCAGAATGATATATATTATTCCTGGATGGTGCGATATATCTGGATAGTTTTTTTTTTTTTTTATTTGAACGATGACAAACCGAAATGAATACAAGCTGAAATGTAATAGGAGTAGTGAGACTATTTATTTATTTATTTATTTTTTTAAATGTAAGGAGTAGAAAGTACAGATAAATTGCATGAAAAGCTAAGGAGGAGATGTAAAAAAATAAAAAAAAATTAATATATAATTACTCCATAAAGTATAACTAAAACCAAAATTTCTACTTGAGGTAATGAACTATTTGTACTTTGTTACTTGACACCTCTGCTCAACACTACGCTGGAGAAGTGGTGGAATGATTAGGGATCATACACATATTTTCTGGCATTAGCCCTAAACTACAAAGATTTTGGGAAGATATTAAAGTGATATTGGTCATTGTTCACATTGATTTAACCTTGAATCCACTGTATTATATGTTGGGACACATACCAAAAGATATGTTGTATGGAGACAATGTTTATATTTTAAGATTGTTGTTCATTGCAATGAAAACGATAACTGTTTCTTGGTGTAACAGTACAACAATGGACTGGAAGACTGCGACAAATGCACAAAATGGAAGAAATTACAGCAAAATTGCAATTGAAAAAGGAAATCTGTTGGAACAGCAGATCGGAGGGGGTTGTAGGTTTTGTTTTCTTGTTTTTTCTTCTCCTCTTTAGCTTTGGTTTGCAATTCATTTTCTTTTGTAAAAGTAACACTGTTAAATGAGCTTTGTCGTCAAGGAGTGTTCATGATTGTATGTTATCAGTGTTTGATTCTGAGGATTTATAAAATCAGAAAAAAAAAACCCCCAAAAACAAGGATGTGGCCTAAAATGTAGTAATCAGACTTCATATGGACACATTTTGACCCTGTCATCTCCAGCTGCCAAACATGTCTACTTTTGATGGAGTAACTCTGTCACTCCATGCCGACACATTTTCTGGCCTACTTTCTTGCTTAAAAGACATTTCCTCTCATGTACCATCTGGTGGTCTGAAGTCATGCGAGTTCTATTAACCCCAGTTCAAACCAAACATTCCCAAAGACAAAAAACTATTTCAGGACGGGTCGCAGCTGTGTGAATTGCCCAATTTCAACTCCACTTAAACCGGCTGACTTGACGAGCTTTTCAAGTCAAAAATGATTGTGGAGTTTTTTTGAAGATTGTGATTTGTTTTGCTGTCCTTCCACTAATGGCATCGGCTCAACTTGACTTGACACAGTTTTGGCAGGTATCGTACCCCATTAGTGGTCACCATAGCAACATGCCATAAACTAGTGCATGAAAGGGGCAACAATGGAAGAGGACAAAACTTAAGGTGTAAATTCTAATTTTTTTAACGCTTATGTATCCTAATTCACCAAACTCTGGAGACCCTCAAGCCAAAAACTTACATGCACAAAAGCTAAAAAACTATAAGATCAACTTTAAAAAAAAAAAAAAAGCTTTTTCCTGCATAAATCTCTCAACCTACTTCAATTCTGCTCAAAACTACCAAATGTTCAATAGGTTTCAGGATTTTAACCCTTTGAATGCCAGTGTGAATATGCAATGCCACTTGTTTTATGAAAAACACACACACACACACACACACACACACACACACGGAATGTGACAGTTTTACTTCAGTGTCTTAGGCTACGTTCAGACAGCAGGTCTTGATGCACAAGTTTTTGGGGGGTAAAATCTGATTTTTTTTGTGAGTCCTCAGTCATATTTCACATTAAATGCCATTTATAATCAATTTTTCAGTACTAACTGAATGCAACCCTAAAGTGACCCATATGCGTAAAAGAGGTCCTGATGTAATACAGTACGTGACCATGCACTGTGTTTAAGTAAATATGTTATTCCTGCTGCTTCTTCTCTTAGAACGCACAATTATGATGTTTGTCGTTTTTCAGTGATGTCAAGGATGGATAAATGCAACCTGACTGAAGTTGCATTACAAAATATTAGATACATATTGGATTTCAGACCACATATGACAATGGCCTGGGTTGGATCAGAAAAAAATTGATGCATTTGTGTAACGCTAAGGGCTGAACCCACATGCAGGAACATACAAGGAGGATCAGTTAAACAGGATTTATTGTACAATAACATAAATCAAGGCAATTATCACAGTACAAAATCCAGAGTCAAACTCCTTAGGTCGGAACAGATCCTCAGGTTGCGAACCCCGAGGGTCCTGGGGGTCAGACGGGAGGCTTGGTCGGGGACGGTCCTGGGTTCGGTAACCATAGGATCCGGTCCGGGAGTATGCTGAGCTGTGGTCGGGGAAGAGCGGGTTAGTATCCAGGAATAGCACAGGGACGGGTCCAGGCAGGTGGTCTTACAAGGAGGCAGGCAGGAAGAGGTCTAGGCAGGCAAAGATCAAGGTTTGGAGGCAGACAGACAGGGGTCAGGACAGGAACAGATTCAGTAAAAACAGGTCTCAAGGAAAATCAGAATTGCTCAAAGGTCAGGATCAAACTGAACAGTCTAGCAACTGGGAACAGAGACAGACAGGTTTAAGTAGCCCACACCTGATGAGACCCACCTGGGATCACCAGGTGTGGGTAATGAGCTGATTGCAGCTCACACAGGAACTGGGGCAAAGTTCACAGGGAACACAGACAGAATCATGACAATTTGTGCTGTTCAAACTGTCTTTAACAGATCGGATACAGGTCACATATGGGCCAAAAAAAAAATTGGATTTGTCATAGATAAGCATTTATGGGTCTTTAAGATTTCCCTGAAGTAATACATTGTAGTTGTTTAGACTTTATATCTGTGAATTTGTCATTTGGTTGCCACCCATGCATGATGACATATGCACTGATATAGCGATAACTCTGGACCAACTGGACCTATTCTAGCAAAAGTTCCAGCAAAAGTGATAACAGAAACAGTATTTGATGCAAAAAACAAAACAAACAAACAAACGAAAAAAAACCATCCCTCCCAAGTCAAATCAAGGCAAGTTGAGAGGATCCTTTCAGTGGAAAAATAATGTTTTCCCTTTGTTTATGGACTGCAGCTGATAACTGGCCACTAAAATTGCATGGGTCCCTTATTAGTTAAGGACATAATAAATAAAACAGTAATTGATAGTGACGCCTAATACCACCAGACATTAAAAAAAGAAAGAAAGAATAACACCATTAGGAGCTAGAGAAACCTGGTGGTGCAACATGGCAGACCCTCTGAGGATAGAAATGACTCATTTTAGGTCAACAAAAACAACACTTCCCATTTCACATGATTATACTCTAATAAAAACATTATTATGAACCCCATTTCGGCAATCATACCTCTCTAGAACCATTTAAATCATAAACAGTCGGCTGTTAAGATCAGACATTCCTCTGGATAATTATAAATAATCACAACCAATTAATTTTTTCCCCCTGGTATTTTATCAGTTCTACTATTGTAACTGTAATATCAATATTTTAACTTGTTACAAATTATATCTTGCTACTAAACTCCTAAAACCCTGGTAGTTACAACGGGAATAAAGAGCTTCCTTCCTTTGGAATAAGGTTACAGTCTTAATTATGGTGCCCGCTTTTCGATTTAATCTTAGTCTTGTGTCAAATTTCCTTTTTAGTCTTCGTCATATTTAGTCATTTGCGCGCGCACACACACACACACACACACACACATATATATAATATATATATATATTTAGTCATGTTTTAGTCAACCTAAATTCTCGACATTTTAGTAGTGTAGTTTTAGTTGACTAAAAGTGTCAACATTTTAGTCAAGTTTTAGTCAAAACATTTTAGTCTTTTTTCAGTTTTTGATTTGTACATGAATAATGAAACGAGTAATTTTTGTGTTTTCCAATTGTGGATTTTCAATTGAATATGAAAACTATGAATGATAAGCGGATTGGTCTTGTCTAGTTCCATTCATATTAATTACCTGGTTTTCAGTAATTTACAGAATACCTTTTTGCGACTCTTCACTTGAATGTGAGCTTGTCATCATTAACCCTGTAAAGCTTGAACCATTAAATCACTGACAGGAAATTCCAAGTCTTTGAAACTGGAGCCTTTATTGGGCCTTCTGAACAACTTCCCCTTTTCTTTTTTTTTTTTTTTTTTTTTTTTTTAAATATCAGTTTCCATGTACGAGTCTCAGTTTTGTTTCATATTTGATACATCTGGTCTCAGTGCTCAAATATTATTTTTGAATGAACAAAAACAAATTGGTAATTCCTTTTCAGGACTGCTGACATTCTGCTTCTTTCCTCATTAATGACAGTCTTGTAGTGTCAGTAGAAAGGCTTCTGGTAAACAAATTCCTCCCCCATGGTGGATTATTCGTGCATTGTATGTGTCTAATTGTATACATCAGGTTTCTCCAAGATAAAAATATATCACACTGATCATGTAGAAGACTTCAAAGCTCATGTATCAAATATGATACGTTTGGTGTAATAGGGTCAGAGCAGCAACACTTTCAGATTCCGATTAAACGAGTTCATACACTTATTGCCAACCTCATCACATTTTTGTCCGACAGTTAAGTCTTGAAGCTGACGTTTGGGGGGGGGGAACGATTCGCATTCTCCTGACAACCAAATGTTACTTTAATCTCCTTCTTTTGTTTGCGAATGTAAAACACACTCGTGGGTTTATAGACACTGCAATCTGCATATAATGCATTTAGATAGATACACACTGCATATTAAACAGATGCAGTTAGAACAATCTTCTGAAGTCGTGCACTTGATCTAAGGACTCTTTCTGTTGCGTCAAAGGGTTACAGTGATCGCTCCACTCAGTGTGCTGGAACATCATTTGGTATACACGGTGTGCTTCGTCCATTTACTGTGCCCTGCCATATTTGCTAGTCCCTCCGGGGAAAGAAAGTTCATGCATATCATAATTTCAAAAGAAGTTTGCACACATGCATGTATAATTACCCCTTGTACCACTGTTAAGCATTTGGATATTTTGAAACACACTGTGTTCTTTTGTTCTATATTGGAAAAGATACATAATGTATAAGACCAACTATAGCTAATTAACTGTTATGATGGCCCTTTACAGAATGCATGAATAAAGTAAATTATAATGCTAAATCTTTACTTACATATTCTTCTTATTACGAATGTTATTATCTTGTTTTTTTTTTTTTGCGAGGCTCAGAGGGATCTTTGTGCTGAATATCAAGTGCTCGGGCTCTCCTTGAATTCACTGTATGTTCTGTTCTCTTCAGTTTTACTTTAAGAGATGATGGACAAAAAAAAACAGAGAAGGAGGTGGCAGATGATGCAGGAAAACATCGCAAAACTACAAAGAGCTATTTAGTTGCTCAAACAAATAATGTCGGTGTCAGCGTAATGCCAGAAGCGCTTTCTAAACCAATCCCAAAAGATAACGACCTGGACACACCTCTCTGTCAAGCAAAATAAAAGTACTGCTTCATCAGCCTGTTCCTTTTATTATCAGTTTTTGGCATCAAGGCGTGTTTACAAGACAGCTTCTTATTGTATTTCCTGATCTTATCCTTTGCCCTCTTTCATTTCCGCCTGGCTCCTTTCATTTAGTCGCCACGACGCAACACCTCTCTATGCCAAGCCTCATCAAACCTGGTGCTAAATATGCAGCGGCCTCGAAGGTGCACTTTCCCAACTCATCCTCTCTCATTATCGCAAGCCCCCCCCTTTCCTTCCCTTCTCACTCACTTGTTTCTCCCCACCTTTTCTTTCCCATCGCCTTTTCACTCAACGCTCAAGAGCAACCGTCGTTCTCAGAGGAAATACAGCCCCTGCCAAAGAATTCATTGAATTTGTTGTACAATTGATCCCTCGGAGGCAAGCTGGGGTTGAGAGCGGGATGAGGAGATGGAGGGCTGGAGGTATGGAAAGGGTCAGGAGAACAGGGAGGGAGGGTTAATGGGGAGGGCTGGCACTGCATCAGGGGAGTCTGATTGAAAATAACACTGCAAAGTCTCTATTGGATCCGATCCTGTTGAAATTTACTCCCCGCTTACCCATCTCCCAACGCTGTGGAGTGGGCAAAATGGGAGATTGAAACAACACTGAGGCCAAGGCTTCTTTAGACCTGTTTTTAACTGCAAATCTTGACATCATCCCAAACTTATCCACCAACAATGATGTCATTGTAATCTTATTTGTTCGCATTTGACATTAACCAATGTATACGATCAATTATACTGGCTTTGTTTAAATTGATGTTGACCCACAAAGACCCAAAAGCATCAACTGATCCCAAATGTGTAACACCTATTGAGCCACTAATCCTATCAATCCATGTAAATAATTGGTGTAAAATACAGTTTGTCATCTTTCCATGTTCATCAGATATGACCCATTTGAACATTCAGAGGCTCCGTAGTGAACTTGGAAACACTGTCATCTTCTACAAGATTGATTCACTAGTAAAACCCATTGAGTTGGATCAATGACAGTGGATGGACACACTTGGTTTATGTTCAGTTAATGATGTATTTTGCTGAAAAAAACAAACATTTTCTTCAGCTTTCCCTGATGTTGATATGATAACCTTCAACTTTACTCTGAGCTTTTATGAATATCTAAATGATCTGTCAATTAAATATAGGAAAATACCAGATTTTTATTGAAACGATGCAAAACACAGAGGATAATATTACAATAAATGGTGATAAATCACTTTTGAAACAATTTTCATTTGGTAACTGCCACAAAAGTAGCACTGGGTAAAACACCGGTGTATGATTTCATTTCTTAACACCATTATGGGCCCCTGGACAAAGCACTGTACTGGGGCCCCTATGACAGTGACTCACTGGAATTATTTTCTTGAAATAAGTGGTCTTCAGGATGTTATTTTCCATGCCCTTTAGTGAAAGCCAGTTGAAACAATGCCCCATTGTGCTATGAAGCTGATTTTTCATAATTTGTCAGATGTCAAATAGTTGGAAATTGTTTTTCTGTACAAATTCTTGTACAAACAAAAATTCAGCCCAAAGTGATCATTTTTAAAAAATAAAAATAATTACATTTTTATATAAAATTAAATATATATAAAAAAAAATTATAACATTTGTGTAAAACTTTTTTTTACAGTTAAAAAATAAATAAACAAGCAGATAATACTTAAATGAGTAATTAGAAAAGGCGCTATATGCCTTTGATGAGTATGTATCATATATGACACAAGGTGCATTGAAGGGTTAACACTCAAATGAGATTGGGGCCCCTATGCTTGTGAGGTCCATCAGACCCATGAGTTAAGACAGCCCTGATTCCATTGCATCATCCATCCAAATTTGACACGAATCCAGTCCTGTTTGAATATTTTCATGTAGAATTTAACATTTGACATAACCAGTTGACTACATGAATGTAAAGTACATCAAAGTGAATAAATAATGCCCCCCCCCCCCCCAAAAAAAAAGTGTCCTCTTGCTGCACAGCGTAACTACATAATTTCTTCCATGTATTGAAAACATCTACCCTCTGGGTGAGAAAGTTAAGTTTTCCATCATAAACATCCTTTTAACCCTCTGTTCAGTACTTCATATTTGGAGGTTAAATTCTTATTATTATTTTGTGGTTCACTCAGTACCTGTTATTGTTTGTGTTTTTGCTTCCTGTGTGAAGCACTTTGCTTTTGAGTGCCTTAAATAAAAGTAGGAGTACACTTAGTTTTTGATAAAATTGATAAATATGTATTTGGATGACTTCAACACCGACACCTCATCTTTTAAATGAATATGCATTCATACTCAAGTGTAGCTGAATGCATTCCTGCAGTGTTGAAAACAGCATAACTCTGTCGGAACGTCTCTATCAATAAGTTTAATACGCATTTTGAAATGTTGCATAAGAATAGGTAAAAGTTGTGTTATTTGAGAAGTGTTTCTCTTTTTTAATTAAGAGTTAAGGTATTGAAATGGAGTTGGAAAGAGGGTTTGCAATGACTAAGCAGCGGCTTCTCCTGTACATTCCTACAGGGCGTCTCATGAATGAGAAAAAAAAGTGACAGAAATGGAATTCCAGTTTTTATTAAATCTCAAGAAGACTGCAGCATAATAAGAATCATAGCCTGATGCGTATTGATGAATGTATGCATCCCATGTATTTCACACAAAAATGAGATCTTGCCAATTTCTTCTTAATATATAGTTTTAATTGGTTTTATGCACCGATACCACTTTTTTTCAGACCAAGTGCAAGTATAAGTACTTCTGTTTGATTACTAATATGAGGACTTAATAATCCAATTCCAGTTCTTAGGTACTTTTGAAAATGTGCTTTATTGTTGTTGTCATTAGTCTGACTGGAACAAAGTTTAATCTGCTGGAATGAGTGTTTCTTAATCAATCCACCAGAAGGCGCAGCTCTTAATTAACCATACTGGACAAATGCCATGAAGAAAAGTTTTAAGAAGAACAAAAGTCAGTAGCTCAGTCAGTTTTTTTTTTTTTTTTTTAAACTATATAATTCCCTATATTGGAAATATCATGGTGCATAGTTCTTTCAGATGCTTTTTTTGGTTTTGTTTTGTTTTTTTAACATTTTTATGGAATTTTGTCCATAGCTGTGGACTTTTTTTTTTTTTTTTTAATAAAGCTGTGAAACTCTTGTCAACAAACATGGACAGAAAACCTGTAGCTGGGTCTTAGGAGGTTAACTTTATGAGCTCACAGAGCAGTCCAAATTCTAAAACGGTATTTTTTCTCATTGTATCACTCAAGGTTTATACACTGCTCCCATGTGGTTTGGAGAATATTTGCTTTGTAACCCTTTGTCATGTCCGAACACAGAACTGGGGACCCAAATGCAGAGTCTGAGATGGAGGTTAAGATTTAAACAATTATACGGTTTATTGAAAAGTACAAAACATGACATAATCAAAATCATGTCTGCAGGTTCTTCAGACTGAGAGGGTGATCCAGAATCGGTGGTGAGGGACAGGGACATAGGTCGATAACCAGGAGGGCAGAGAAAACAGGGGGATCCACAAAAAGGCACAGACGGGGAACAAATAGGCTCTAATCAAGAGGACTGGCAGGGTCAAACACTGAGGGACACATAATCTAGCGACTGGACATGAAGGGGTTAGGCAAGAGCAGAGTACTGTACAAACAAAGAAACAAAGGTCTAAATCCAGAAAAGCAGTCCAACCAGGCAGAAGTACTGACAGGAAACAGACAGACAAGGCTCAGGAAATCCAAATGATAAAACAGGTCAAGATCAGGCAGGAATAAACGCTGGTTAGCCCCACACAAAGGCAACTACGAACTGGCAACTTGACCCAGAAAACATAGGGCTTATATAAACACTAGGAGGGAGAGATGAGACACAGGTGCAGCATATTAGGGCGGGGTCAGGTAATCACACAGGCGGGAAAAAACAGGGAACCAGAAGTAAAGACACCAGACATGAAACGGAAGGGAGACTAACAAAATAAAACAGGAAATGACAAGACACTAGTGTCTAGTAGCAGACGTGACACCATTTGGAAAGTGAGCATAAACTATGTGTCCACAAATGTTATGCATGAAAGGGTTAATTACCTCCGCCAAGGACGTTATGTTTTTTGCCGGCGTTTATCTGTTTGTTTGTCTGTCTGTGTACAAAATAACTCAAAAAGTTATGGACGGATTTCAATGAAATTTTCAGGATAGCTTGCGAATTTAGATTTTGGTGAAGATCCGGAAGGACTCCTGGATTCTGGGTCACTTTGAAATTTTCGTTAACATTGTGGTAAATGGAGCGTAAAATTTTGTTCCTCAATATTTCGAATAATTACTGA